>JACEFZ010003052.1:7500-297500 GCA_014155875.1 Cepaea nemoralis | reverse complement strand
GCAGGATGTAGTGGATGATCTCCAGATGGGTGTATCAGACGCGGGACATCTTGCTTATGATCGAGAGGTTTTCCGGAAGGTTGTTATGGCAGCGAGGTTCTGTAAAGGACATGCTACTGAATGAATGAATCAATGAACTATGGCAAGAATATTTAGGTCGAAACCCAGATTGACTGTTAATTATTAGATCGTTGTTAATTAGATGGTGTAACGTTATTTTATGAATGTTTTTCTAATGGTTTTGATAGCGGCGATAGTAAGGAAATAGGTCTATAATTACCCAAAACGCTATTATTGATTGAGCCATTTTTAAATAGCGGAAACACTTTAGCAATTTTAAATGCAGATGGAAAGTAGTTTTTGGCCAGGCACTGGTTATATATGAACGGTAAGGACTCACTAATGACTGGTGCAGCACAACGAAGAATTCTATTACTGATACCAGTAAATTTTGTTGATTTGAGGTTTAAGAGATATTTATAAACGTCTGCAACAGACATTAAGGGAATCTCAGCGGGAATATTTCTGGTGCACTTCTCCTGACAGAATGATGCCAGTGAACTTAAATTACACGATGAGTCTGGTATTGAAGACTTTAGATTCTCTATTTCTGATTGGAAGAACCAACTGAATTCATCGCATGTTATAGAATTTGGTGTTGCTGATTCTGTAGGGCGTTCCTTATTGTTTAGCAAGTTAATAGCCTTCCATATATTTGTACTGTTTGAATTATCTACAATCAAATTTTTTAAATGATCTTGTTTTATCCTACGAATTTCATATTTAACTTTATTCGTTAGTCTATGGTAGTTGATGAAGTCTTTATTTTTGCGTGCTGTATCTGGGGATTTATGTTGATTTTTGACTCGAACTTTTTTGATTGGCACGTGTTTATCGAACACATTGTAGACTGCCTTCGTCCAGAAAGCTAATGCATCGTCCGGGTCAGGAAGTTGGTAAACGTGATCAAGGGCTGCTTTTCTTAAGTCTTGCAAAAATAAATCTTGGTTGAATGCTTTAAAATTTCTAAATTTGATACTTACATGTTTATGTTTAAGAGATTTGAACCCAATTCTTGACCATGTACAACATACAGGATAATGGTCACTAACTGTACTAACAGGAACAGAACATTCAATAATATTATCTGGACAAGTAACATATATATGATCAATTATAGTTGAGGATGTGTCAGTAACCCTTGTGGGATGGTTTATTAGTTGTTTGAAATTGTAAGAAAGAATGACATCGTCCCATGTCTGGTTGGATTTACTAATATCTATGTTGAAGTCACCTAGTATCATAACTTCTCTACCTGCTGTAAACACTCTATCCATCATTGTAGTGAAGCTCTACCCGGCACAAGGATTCCTATATAGGTATCCAATGAGAAACAGTTGTTGGCTGGCAGGCTTCACCTCTAACCAAACACATTCTATCCCTACGGTCTCGAGACCATCATGGGACGATAAGCACTTGCTCTTTTATTCATTGGTCAGTACTTATCACATGACTATGACATGATCATGTTCAACGTACGCAATTACGCGCGGTGCGGCACAAACGGATTTTAATTGAACGCTTCTTACAGTTTAATAAAAATGTGAAAATAACTTATTCTTGAAGTGTATTAAACTAAATGAGAAAAATCCAGTGCAAAATCGTTATGCCCTTAAAGAGTTGAAGTGAAATATCTTTACTATTTTAGTTAATATATACTCTTCAGCCAACATTTTTTCTTCTTTCAGTAAAGACAGTTTTCAATGCAGCTCCAGCACTAGGTAACTTTCATGCAGAGCTGTTCACAGTTTGTGACATCTTCTGTCTCAATGAAACAGAGGTATGTATATACATATATTTGTGTGTGTGTGTGTGTGCATGCATGTGTGTGCACACCAGCTGGTAAGCATAATGTGCTGTGCTGCTTTATGTGTGTATCATATGGGTGATCACACAGATTGCCTGAAAGAGGCTAATGAAACTACAACATATATAAGAAAGAGACCAACTGCATTCTTTGGTAATGTAATGAGAAGTGAGGCATTGTGACAACAGGAAAGATCAGTGGGGGGAGAGGGGGGCAGACCAAGGGAAATTATGCTGGATGGACTGAGATTTTGGCATGGAGGAATATCATCAACAGTGTTGATCCAGAACACAAAAGACCAACATCTGTGGAGAGACATGCAACCAATTGGCAGGGTACAGAATGATGATCATGGTTAGCCATCTCACAGGATTCGAGATCAAGTCTGTGTTCTTGCCCCTGATTATGCCATTTGGCCAAGACATCTAGGCATCTATCTCAATGCCTTCCTCTTGCTCTTTTGCCATCACCTTTGCCTGTTACTAATTTCTCAAGTTTATTTCTCCTCATAACTTCCCAACAAATCATCACTGTCTGCATCTAATTTATCTAATCAGTTTGTGGTTTTTATTTGCTTCAAGAACAATTGCCTCATTTCTTTTTCTGTCCATCCATAGTATTCTTTGCATTTCCACAGAAACAGTTTTTATGCTACCATCAGATGTTTCTCAGCTTGACTGCCAGCTCTCACATGCATACAACAGTATAGGCTCTATATAGCACTTTAGCATTATTATTCACAATTCAGTTGACAGTTTCTTTTTTATAAGTATGTTTTACATCTTGCAAAAAGCTATTTTTGCTAAGGTAATTCTCAGTGTGTGTGTCTTTCTCTCTCTCTCTCTCTCTCTCTCTCTCTCTCTCTCTCTCTCTCTCTCTCTCTCTCTCTCTCTCTTTTCTCTCTCTCTCTTTTCTCTCTCTCTCTCTCTCTCTCTCTCTCTCTCTCTCTCTCTCTCTCTCTCTCTCTCTCTCTCTCTCTCTCTCTCTCTCTCTCTCTCTCCCTTTCTTTTTCTTTCTCCCTCTGAATAGGTTTTAGTGTATCTGTCTGTCTGTCTGTCTACACACACATTCATCCATGCACACACAAATACATATACATGTACACATAATGCATTGATTGATTGATTTAAGAATAAACTTCATAGCACACTGGACAAACCCCAGAGAAGCTCCGCCTCCCACAGCAAATGCCATGAGGTGCAGGTGCTAATAGTTCCAGTTACATGCTGGTTGTAAACATGTCATTTTCTTCATCTCATACACTCCTCCTTGCCAGACCCACACTTAAATCCAAATGTATGCTTCCTTAAATATGTTGTTTCATCTGTCATTGTATCTTCAACTTGCATTTGTTCATAGGTAGTCTTCAGAATCTTATCCATTGTGAGTGTTTCAACTATTGGCACTTTAGTCACTAATAAATCTGCTCTTTCATTACCTCACATGACTAGAACAATATCCATGTTAATCTCTGTAAAGTGGAAGTGTCCGTGCTTGGCTTCTGCTCGTGCCATAATTGTCATTTTGAATGTTAGGCAATACAGACTGATTAATGCACAAAAGAATCCATGACATCACTAAGAAAAGAACATATTAGCTGGTTGCCTAAAAATCAAAGATGGCAAAATGATAATAGAAAAAGAGCAGATTTTAAATGCAAAGTCAGATTATGTGACAGAGCTTTAAAACTATACACAGGAGGAACAGTATGATATTCTGAATAATAATGGAGAAGCATCAATTTTGAAGATGGAAGTTCAGACTGCTCATAACCATATAAAAACTGGCAAGACCCCAGGTCCAGACAACATCACAACAGAAATTATCAATGCCTTAGAATAATATGGAATAGACCAGGTCATTGAATTGACTTCCGGTAAAATGGCGACGACGTGACGCGTTTATTCTTCAGGACAACACTGTTTTAGTGTTTTCCTGTGTATTATGTGGCGTTATTTCGTATTTGTTTGTTGGAAGTGTTCAAAAGAAGCCCGGAAGGCAGGTGGTGGATGAAATTATGAGGGCAGCCGACAGTTAGTTGTTGGTTATGATCTCAAGTTTCGCGACGGTAGGTAGAAGATCTCTTTCACGAGACAATAGCTACGGTCACACGGCTAGTATAGTCACTGCCAAGAAGGAAAGCAACGGCAAACTACCTTCTTTAAAAGTGCCTAATTCATTATGATTTGCTTAAAGACAGCTCATCACAACACAAGGACAGAGACATTAAAATTAGCAACATGGAATGTTAGGATGTTAAACGACGACAAAAAATTAGATAACATCAAACAAGAAATGGAAAGAGAGAAAATTAATATTTTAGAGATGTGCAAAACGAGATGGACAGGAGCAGGCATCAAGATAGATGAAAATTTTAAGATTATTTATTCTGGAAGAGAAAATCGACAAAGGGGGGTAGCAATTATTTTGGACCGGCAAACATCAAAATCTGTTCAAGGATATTGGGCCGTGTCAGACAGAGTTCTACTAGTTAAATTAAGCGGCAGACCTTTTGGCATAAATGTTATTCAAGTATATGCCCCAACAGGAGAATCCAGTGAAGATAGTGTAGAAGAATTTTATAATGACATAGAGTCTGCTTTAAAGAAATGTAAAAATTCAGAAATAAACATCATAATAGGGGACTTCAATGCAAAAGTAGGAAATCAAGGTGATAGATACACAGTAGGAAACTATGGTTTAGGAGAGAGAAATGAAAGTGGATACAGACTTGTAGAGTGGGCTAAAGAGCAGGAAATCATTGTAGGAAACACCTGGTTTAAGCAACACCCTAGAAGATTATGGACATGGAGGAGTCCTGATAGCAGGATTAGAAACCAGATTGATTACATTTTGATTAGCAGAAGATTTAGAACTATGCTAACAATAACAAAAACAGTTCCCAGTGCTGATTGTTATAGTGACCACAGATTACTTACAGGAACATTGAGGATAAAGTTAAAGAAAGTCAAGTATAGAACAGGAAACACTAAATATGATTTGTGTACATTGAGTAACGACAAGGAAATACAAAACAAATTCAATACAGAAGTACAGAACAGATTTGATATATTGTCTGATCTAGAGGTCCTATTCCAGGATGTGGATGATCAATGGGAAATGTTGAAGAATTCAATCAATTTGGCTGCACAAACAACTATTCCAAAATTAAAGAAGGTGGGTCGTAAGAAATGGATAACTGAAGAAATTTTACAACTAATGGAAACAAGAAGACTCAACAAAAATAATTCTGCCAAATATAAAGAAATTCACAGACAAGTCAGAATATTATGCAAGGAGGCAAAAGAAGCATGGCTTGAGAAAAATTGCTTAGAAATTGAAAAACAACACAACAGTCAAAATACCAAATTAGTGCACAAAAGAATTCAGGAACTTACTAATAAAAGAACAAGTACATCAGCAGGCTGTCTAAAAACTAAAGATGGCAAAATCATAATAGAAAAAGATCAGATTCTACATGTATGGTCAGACTATGTGAAAAACCTTTATGATGATAACAGAGATGAACAGTATGATATTCGATTTAATAATGAAGGACCGCCAATTTTGAAGATGGAGGTTCGAAATGTTCTTAAACATATGAAAGCTGGCAAGGCCCCCGGTTCAGATAACATCACAACAGAAATGATTAAAGCTTTAGAAGAATATGGAATAGATCAAGTCACCAGACTGCTGAACTCATTATATGATACCGGACATATACCTTCTGAATTATGTAATTCTGAATTTATTGCAATCCCAAAGAAATCAGGAGCCTTGGAATGTGATCAACATAGAACAATTAGTATAATGAGTCACATCACAAAGATTTTGCTACGAATTATCATGCAAAGAGTGAGGAAGAAAATACATCCTGAAATAGGGGAAGAACAATGTGGGTTTGTAGAAGGAAAGGGTACAGTATATGCTGCATTCAGTTATTGAATGTTCTATAGAAGTAAACAAAGATATACATCTCTGCTTTATTGACTACACAAAGGCTTTCAATAGAGTAAGACATGTCAACATGGTAGATACAATCTACAAATTGATGGAAAAGACCTTAGACTTGTAAAAAAACATATATTGGAAACAACAAGCTGCCATCAGAATTGATAACGATGTAGGTCAATATCAGCCTATTAAAAGAGGTGTGAGACAGTGATGTATAATGTCTCCAGATCTTTTTTCACTGTACAGTGAAAATATATTCAGAAATATAGAAGATATGAAAGGAATCAACATTGGGGGAAGATGCATAAATAACATTAGATATGCAAATGATACAGTCTTGATTGCAGACAATGAACAGGACCTGCAAAATTTAGTAGATGCGCTTGTTGCACACAGTGAACAACTAGGGTTAGAACTGAATATTAAGAAGACACAGATTATGGTTGTCACTGGGAAGAAGGAAATACCACAATGTGATATACGAGTAGATGGGCATATTCTTAACCAAGTGAATCTATACTGTTATCTCGGCACAGTCATAACATCTGATGGGAGATGCCTTGAACAGATTAGAACAAGAATTGCCATTGCGAAGGTAGCCTTTTGCAAGATTAAAAACATACTGACCAATATAAAGATATCAATTGAAACGAGAAAAAGAATGTTGAGGTGCTACATAGAACCTGTGCTTTTGTATGGATGTGAAACGTGGACAATAAGCAGTCAAGCTGAAAAACAGCTGATGGCTGTGGAAATGTGGTTTCTGAGGAAAATTCAAAGAATACCATGGACGGACAGAAAAACCAATGAGCAAGTCCTTCAAGAAACAAATGAAGATCGTAAACTGATTAGAGGCATTAGACGTAGACAGTCAAAATTTTGTGGACATGTTATGAGAACTTAGCGACAACTAGCAAGATCGAAGGAAACAGACTAAGGGGAAGACCGAGAAGTAAATACCTGGATGGCTTGGCCACATGGCATGGTCGAGACAGGAACACTGAGCTGATCCACGACTCTGGTGATCAAGTCACGCTTTCCGGCATGGCACATGATTGATTGATTGAGACCAGTCATAAGACTACTGAACACAATATACATCTTGGATTGATGTAAGTGTATCCTGAATTATGTAATTCTGTATTTATTGCAATCCCGAAGAAATCAAGAGCCTTGAAATGTGATCAACTTTGAACAGTTAGTATAATGAGCCACATCACGAAAATTTTTCTAAGAATCATCATATATAGAGTTAGAAAGAAAATGCAACCCAAAACATGGGAAGAACAATGTGGATTCGTAGAAGGTAAATGATGTGTTTATGCTGAGAACATTAACTTAGTGTTCTATAGAAGTAAATAAATACCTACATCTTTGCTTTATTGACTAGACAAAGGCTAACAATGCTTGCAGATCTACAAATTTATGGGAAAGACCTTAGACCTGTTAAAACCATATTGGAAACAACAAGCTGCCATACAGATTGAAGTAGGTCAATATCAGCCTATTAAAGAGAGGTGTGCAATAGGAATATGTAAAGACTCCAGATCTCTTTTCCCTATACATTTAAAATATTTTCAGAAATTTAGAAGATATGAGAGAAATCATAATTGGGGAATGTAACATCTATAACATTAGATATGCGGATGGTACAATATTGATTACAAACAATGAACAAGATCGGCAACATTTAGTAGATGCTATTGTTGTACACAACACTATGGAATTGGTAGCATTTTTCAAAATGGAAAACATACTGAACAATAAAAAGATGTCAATTTCAACGAGAAAAAAGAGTGTTGAAGTGCTACATCGAACCTGTACTTTGGTATTGATGTGAGATGTGGACAATGAGCAGACAAGCTGAAAAACATCTAATGGCAGTGGACATGTGGTTTCTGAGGAAAATGTAAAGAATACTATGGACAGACAGAAAAACCAATGAGCAAGTCCTACAAGAAGCAAATGAGAACTGTAAACTTATTAGAGAAAGTAGACGTAAACAGTCACACATTTTTGGGAACGTTATAAGAAGATATATATAAGAGAACTGGTTCCAAATGTTGCTGGATGTAGCCAGGGTGCAGTGTTGGGGTGAGCGCCCAACATTGCTTAAATACCCCAATGGCTCGTGAATACATAGCCTCTGCAGCAAAAGTCCAATTCCTGGCCTTCACGTGGCGGAACTGATTTTACTAACAAGAGAAGGTGTGACGGCGAGATTCTGCTGCCGAAAAATAACCAGTATGCTCTAGATGTGTATGCACGTACATGCGTACGCAAACATGTGTGTGCGCGCATACACATCTAAACTCGAGTGAGACCACAGTCGGCTCTAGCAAAGGAAAGGTGCTGAAGGCGGAGGCAATCAGCCAGAAGGCGCACCACAGAAATCAGGATTCCACGCAATTATGCAAAATGTAATATGTCGACTACTGCTAAAAGTTATGGTGCTCGCCCAGCTTTGGACCCCCAGGCAGGTGCAGAGCCGGGCCCTATGTTTCGAAAGGGTCCAACCCCAACTACTGGAGGTCCTTCTCAGATGTCCTGTGGAGCCAGGAGACATGAAAATAGGACGGCTGGCCATACTAAACAAAGACTTAAAATAATGCACTGGAATGCGGAGGGAGTCAGCAACAACAAAAAATAGAACTAGAAAACATCTTGGACCAAGAAAAGGTAAATGTACGTTGCTTGCAAGAAACTCACCTCAACGAAAATATAGCCCTCAAAATCAGAGGCTACCAGTGTTACCAATCTGACCGAAAGGACAGGCGAAAAGGTGGGATACTGGCCCTTTTAAAAACTAACATAACTGCTTCCCAAATCGAAGTCTACATAGAAGGGGCTGAGTATCAGACACTTAAACTTAAGACAGGCAATACAGACCTACATCTGGTAAATTATTACTGTTCAAGTTACCGCCCACAGGCACTGGACACTACCATTAACAGAAAAAAAATGATTGTGTGTGGCGATTTCAACAGCCACTCGCAGAGCTGGGACTATGATCACATGGACCAGAGAGGAGAGAGACTGGGAGACTGGCAGGATGAGAATAGATTCATCTTGATTAACAAGCCGTCCTAGCCACATACTTTCTACTCGAGATCATGGCACACTACAACTACACCTGACCTGGCTTTTCATTCAGCAGACCTGGAGTGAAACATTACATGAATTGTTGGGAAACAACTTGGTGGCAGTGACCATCGGCCAGTCTTTTTAACTAGAAAATGAGCTTTTAAGTGAAAGCAGCACCCTCTCAAGGTGGAACTACAAGAAAGCAGACTGGGCAATGTACAAGAATCGCACCAGCATACTGGTTAGAAATCTGAACACCGAGAAAGACATAAATAAAGTAGTTGAAGAGTTTGGGAAATGCATACTTCAGCCAGCGCGAGAAATAGGTGCCAAGAGGAGCCCGTAAACAATATAAACCCTACTGGAGTAGTGAACTGGAACAGTTGTATAATGATGTGGAAGTATGTAGAAATCAAGCAGAGGCCACACCCAGCCAAGAGCATCACAATAAATTCCAGCACGCAAAAGCCAAATTTCAAAGGGCCAAGCTGTAGGCTAGACAGAAAAGCTGGCAGGAGAAAACGGAGTCTCTGAACTTTTAAAGAGACACAATGAAATTGTGGAAGCTAATAAAACAACTTAATGATGAGGGCACAGGGAGAAACTCAAAAATTGCACTACATAAAGATGGAAACATCTTAACAAGAAAGCAAGCAGCTAACCATTTTGCAGACCCATTCACACAAGATAACAATATCAAAATTAGTCCAGAGAAACAACAAGGGATTCGAGAGAAACTGCAACATACAGGACAGAAGGAAATAGTACATGAGGTTCTGGAAGCACCCATTACAATCAGCGAATTGGAGCTAGCCATATCAAAACTGAAAATGAGAAAGTCACCAGGAGCTGATGGTATCTTCAATGAAATGATCAGGAACCTAGGAACAGAGGCCAAAGCAAAGCTATTGCAGATCTTCAATAACAGTGGGACCTTAGGCAGTGTTCCACAAGCCTGGAGAGAAGCAATCATGATACCCCTCCTAAAATCAGGGAAAGATAGTTTCATTGCCTCTAGCTACAGACCAATTAGCCTCACCAGCTGTCTCTGCAAAACACTGGAACGCATCATCAATCACAGACTGCAGTGGTACATTGAAAGTAAAAACATCTTTGTGCCACAGCAGGCTGGCTTTAGGCAGTGCTACTCTACGGAAGATCAGACAACCTACCTCTCTCAAGACATTAAGGATGCATTCCAAGAGAAGAAGCTGGTGCTTGTGGCATGGATAGATCTGAAGAAAGCCTTTGACAAAGTCTGGAAAGAAGGTCTGATGGAGAAACTGCAAAGTCAATGGAAGAATGTACAATTGGGTGAAAGCATACTTGCACAACAGAAGTGCCCGAGTACAGATAGACGGACTCAAGAGCAAGAAAGTACTACTGCATCACGGTGTTCCCCAGGGCGGAGTTTTGTCCCCCACACTTTTTGTAATCTTTATCAGTGATCTCGTTGCTAATCTACCACATGGAATTAAAGCGGCAATTTACGCCGATGACCTGGTTCTAGGGAGCACAAATGAACATGCATCAGTGGCCACCAGATTGCTACAAAGAGCTGTAGATACATTTGTTGCATGGGCAAATAGATGGTGTGTCAGCATAAACACTGACAAGTGCAGCACCACTCTATTTACCCTCTCTCCAAAACAAAAGGCAGGGATCATACAGATAAATGGAACACCCCTAAGAGAAGATAAAGAACCAACATACCTTGGCAGGCTTACATGGAGAAAGCACATCAACAAAGCAGTAGCAAAAGCCAGAAGGAAAATAGCCATCCTGAGAAAGCTAAGTGGAACCACATGGGGAGCCAGTGGGAAAATACTTAGCAAAGTTTATCAACAGAGCATACGACCACACCTGGAATACGGGTCAACTGCGTGGTGTTCGACATCAAAAACCACACTACAAGAGCTGGACAAGGTGCACAAACAAGCACTTAGTCACCACAGGAGGGATGAGATCAACCCTTATAGTGGAAATGGAGAAGATGGGGAGGACACTAGCACTGAGAGAGCGCAGAGATACGAAAACGCTAAAACAAGCAGAAAAGTTCCTCAGCCTGCCAGGCGACCCTATGAAGAACAGATTTGAAAACCTAGCTATGGGGCAGTTGAAAAGAAGTAGTTTTATCCACCAGGCCAAACAATTCTGCAGAGAAACTACCGATCTGCCCACAGTTGGTATCCCCCTAACAACTATTCCAGAGCGAACTCCATGGAAAGATGAACATAGACTATCATTACAAATCCAGACAAAAGTGAGAGGAATATTTGACAAGGAAGAACAGAACAGTGTTCAGCGCAGAACAGCCACTCTCAGCTTCCTTGATGAAGAATACCCACAGGACCTCTGGATCCGAGTCTACACAGATGGGTCAGCACAAAATGCTGTTCGAAATGGAGGAGCGGGAGTGTACATAGAATACCCAAATAATACTAGGGGCACAGTCAGAGTACCGACAGGAAAGTACTGCCATAACTATGATGCTGAAATTGAGGCAATCAAGATAGCAACAGAGAAATTACTAAATACCAGCAATAGTACACAACCTGTTGTGCTATTGACAGATGCAAAATCAGTACTCGAGGCGCTCCTGTCTGGGAAATTGCCAGTACTAAGGACACTACTTTCTGAACTTAGCAGTCAGCATAAAGTCACCATACAATGGATACCATCTCACTGTGGAGTACCTGGAAATGAGAGAGCTGATCGATTAGCTAAGGAATGAGCAAATGAAGAACAGCCTGATGTGCCCGTTACATACCACCAAAAGAAAAGAATGATCAAATCAGTCAGAAAGCCACCAAACCCTGCTCAAGATGACTACCACATTATGGACAGACCAGAACAAATCATTATTCTGCGGCTCAGAACAGGACACAATAGATTACACAACCACATGTAAACAAAATTCAAGATTGGTGAAACTACATACTCGGATTGGCGTCGCAGACAGCAGAGCACATACTCCAAGACTGCCCAATATATAACATATCTAGGCAAATATTCTGGCTTAGAGAAACAACAGTAGAAGATAAACTTTATGGACCGCTGTGTGAACTAAAGAAGACAGTTAAATTCATACAAGAGACAACATTGCAGTTATAGACATATTTCAAGCGAACGAAAGAAGAAGAAGAAGAAGAGAACTCTCTGCAGTGCTTCACTGCTAGTGAAGGAGGGATTAAAACATGAGGTTCTATACCTAAGTCAGTGGAATAACAATGCCAGAGAGGTGCAGGGTATAAAGCTAGAGATTGGCGGTCTAAGCTAGAACTTAATAAATATATATGCCGTGGTGGATTCTTTTGTCACAAAGGAACGATGGGACTGGCTGAAGAAACTGGAGGAGATCCAGGCAGTAAGTTTCTAATTTGTGAGGACTTTAATGCATGACACAGAGAGTGGGACAGTACTGGTGGAAACCGACAGGGAAATGCCTTTGTGGAAGCCACGGTAGATTCAGAAATAGTCTGCGTAAAGAATGGGACGCCAGCGAGAATGGGAAAAAGTCCTGGTGATGCAGACATAGCTATTACCTGACATATATTGCCCTGTTGGTATTTTTTAATGTAAAATAGACTGTCCTGGGTGATCATGGGAGTGGCCATCTACTCTGTTCAGTATTGATTGCTAAGTCTAACAAGACCAAGGCTGTGAGAGCACGTAAGCTCTTTAAATATGAGAAGGAAAACACCATTCTGGGATTTCACAGACAGAGGACATACAATGTAACTAGCAAACCCATTTATGTGCAGTCTCCATGGTGGATCTCTATTCCCGTTGAATGGGAATGGAGATCAATGAGGGCGGCAGTTAAACATTTACAGAAAGGGCGGCGGACGCCACAAAGTTCCCTTGAGGAAATGGAGAAGACATCGAAAGAGAAGAAAGATAAGATGGAGGAATTTGAAGTGCTGTGCAGCAGAGGCCAAAAGTGCTAAATAGGAACACTTTATGAATGAGATTGGAGGAGATAAGACACAGGGAAAGTTCTTGAAATTGCACAGACAGATGCAAAGGAAAGATCATCATGCCACAGAGGGTATAATATACAGAGATAGTGGTTTCCCTGTGAAACAGACAAAAAAGAAAGGGAAAGCTTTCCTGCTGAGATTTATGGTACAGACAGATCAGAATGATGGAGACATCAGAGATTCAGTTAGAAAGGATCTATCAGGAACCATTAAAGATACCTACTGTAAAGTATCAAAAATGTATTGAAGAAAGCAAAAAATCACTGCAACAGGGCCTGATGGAGTTAGGTATGCCAACATGAGGGATATGAGTGATGGAGAACTTATGGAGATGGCTGCTTGCTTTAAGGATGTCATCAGTACCACAGGATTGGGTGCACATCTATTTAACACCACTTCCTAAGCCAGGCAAAGATCATTCAAAGCTAAATCGGTTCAGGATGACCACTTTATAGAACACTTTTGTAAAGGTGCTGGAGAAGATGGTTACTGTTAAGCTTCAGGAATATTTAGAAAGGGTAAAGCTCCTCCCGAAAGGTTTGGGAAGTTAATGGCCAGGGAAAGATACTTGGGCAAATACAACCACTTTTGCCTATAATGTTTATGAAGGGTTCCAAAACAGACAGGAAATTGTGGTGACAGCACTCGATCTCGAGGATGCGTACAAGAATCAGATATGATATTTTGATGTACACTCACATGGAGATGAGAGTTTGTCCTTGGTGAACTAAATTGCAGCTGTTTTGTATTCTTGTAGAGTGGTTCTCTAGCTGGGCACATAGACATCTGAGCCATGCATCGTAGCCCCCCCCCCCCCCCCCCCCCCCCCAACCCCCTCCCCTCTCGGGACTACCACAGGGGTCAGCAGTTTCACCTGTGCTTTTTAGTGGGAATACGAGCAAGATTGCCAGCCTCGAAGTACCAGAGGCTGGAAGGATACTAACATGTGTAGATGATGTTCTCGCATACAGGCAGGGGAGGAACATAAATCAAACAACCCAGGAGCTGCAGGCGACACTGAACAAAGTGATGGTTTGATACATGGGGATGAATGTTGTTATTCACCCAGTGCTCTCTGGACAATAGGATTGTTAAAGCTGACCTCACATACCTCATAATATATGGTAGAAATGCGGACAGAGAGAACAGACTGAAGCACCTAGGAATCACTTTTGATAGAAGCCTGTCCTTTGGGGTTCATATTGAAGTGGCGGTTACAATGTGCCAGAAGGGATTCAATGTGCTGAAGTGTATGGCGGCAAGGGACATGGGGCAGAAAATGCTATTCACACTTTTTTCAGAACTTAATCATTTCAGTGGTAGAGTATGGACTAGGAATGCTCACTGTCTCTGAGAGTTAGGCTAGTGAAACAAGAGTGCATACAGCATGAAGTTATGAGGGTGATTTTGGGGTGTACAAGGGACAACACAATAGTGTGTATGTGATACATCCTGGCGCGACCGACCATTGCAGAGATTCATGGTGTTGAAGGCAAGGTCATACCTCAAGGTAGCTGCGGACAAGGAACACCTGCATGATTCCCTGGATGCAGTCAAGGGCCACGGGCTGCTAAGAGGAAGATCTTGGATGGTTCATGTAGAAGATAGCATCAGGAAGGTGTGCCCACTTGAGAAGATTGGCAGAGGCAAGGAATGGGTCAGAGTGCCGAATAGAAATTCTTACTTGTGTGGAATTATAATCACACTGGGACACTAATGTAGGGAGTTGCCTGCTGGCGCTACGGAAGTATAAATTCAGCAATTAATTCAGGACTACTCTCGTCCTGGCAATGTGATTGTCTATACCGATGACTCTGTTTTAAGAGGCAACAAAATAGTGCCTGGGAATTCATAGCAAAAGCCAGTAGCCAATGTTTAGAAAAGGAGAGCTTGGCATATGACACCACAATCCCAAGTCTGAGAATGGAGGTGGAAGCGGTAACTGCAGCTTTCCACTGGTTGGAGAACAAACTGTATACACATGTGATTGTGACTGATTCACAAAGCATGCTGACAAAGGTGAAGAGTCGTGGGTTGTGAGCATTCGCTGGATCCAGGACACTCTGGTGTGGTTGAAAATGAACAAGCAGACAGATTGGCTGGTGCTGCATCATTGAGGTGTAATTTAATGCATGATAAGGCAGATGTGATGAAGGAGCATATGAATAATGCAGAAGAACAGGTAGACTATCATGGTCTAGAGAGAATGCGGCAGCAGGGGATGCTCAGAGGATCTGGTAGACAGTCGTTACTCAAAGGTAAAGCAAGACTGACATATAATCAGATTGCAACGGGCACCATTAGTATTGGAACTCTCCGCTGGTTGTTGAAGATGAGGGCTGACCGCTTATGGGAATGCCTCGAGTGCAATGATGTCAACTCAACTGTCCTTCCACACGATGCATGCAATCCTACATGGTCTTGATCACATTTGCTTATACATTACTACCCCACTCAGAGGTGCAGATCCATCCAATTTGTCCACTTGCTCATTTCCCAACACACCAGCATGCCCTGAAGAAAATATCCAACGGATGCTCCTTATCTTAGCTTTCTTAATTGAAGCATACACTTTGCATTAAACGTACCTGTCTTCACCCTGCTCAGTATGTTCTGTGAGTCTGTTACAATCACAACATGTGTGCTGTTAATCCTCCAGCCAGCAGAACACTGCAGTGACTGCCTCCGCCTACATTCTCGAACTAGAGATGGTATCATATCATATGCCAGGCTGTCCTTCACTAAATACTTCGTTATAAACCTGCAAGCACTTCTGTTGTCTCTTAGCACAGAAACATCCAATAAATGATTACATCAGTTGGGTGCGGATTGCTGTGTATCAATTGTTGCACCTGCCATTCAGCACTGCCTGCTGGCCAATTCCTACTCTCAATCCAGTGTGATTTTTACCTAGCAAAGATTTCACATTTCTTCTGGCATTCAGACGCATTCCTCTCCTCCCAATATTTTCAAGCATACACGCTTATCTGATTGTGTCCTCCGTCTGAGCCATTCATGATTGTACTCTTACTAGTCATCTTACGGCCTTTAATGTGTCCAGAATGCAGAATGTGTTCCATGTTCATGGCCACTCAGAGATATGAATTAGCCTGCTGCACCTTGAGTCTGTCCACAATTGTTGGCAAAGCCACGATTGATCTCATACACACTATCAGTGTGTCACTTGTGGATCCCAGGACGACCCACATAGCTTCATTCTGTATACTCTCTAGTTTCAATAGCTGACACTTTGACACTATGAGCAGTTCTAATCCATACTCAGTGATAACAAGGAGATAGCTCTCTTAAGATACAAGAAAAGTACAACGCATAACACTCTCAGTGAGCTGAAGCAAGTTAGGAAGGATGTGCAAAAGGCTGCCAGGCAGTGTGCAAATGACTATTGGATCAAGTTATGTGAGTCCATTGAAAACACAAGTGATAGAGGAAACATCTGAAGCATGTATGAAGGGATCAAGAAAGCCTGTGGTCCAATGATCAAAAGAAGTGCACTACTGAAAACCTTGACTGGAGAAATCACTGATAAGAAACAGCAGATGGATAGATGGGTAGAGCACAATTTAGAGCTTTACTCAAGTGAGACCAAACTAGCGGATGATTCCCTCAACGTCATAGAGGCCCTAACAACTCTTGACCACCTGGACACACTTCCCACCATAACAGAAGTTAAGTGTGCTATAAATGAACTTGCATTTAGCAAGGCTCCAGGTAAAGATGGGATTCCAATAGAGGTTATCAGGAGTGGGCAAGACACACTCACTCTACAGATCCACTAACTAATAGAGCTATGCTGGCGAGAAGGACAAGTCCCACAGGATTTCAAAGACTCAAGCATTATAACACTGTACAAGAACAAGGGCGACTGAAGCGACTGTAGCAACTATAGGGGTATCCCACTTCTGTGTATTGTTGGGAAAGTATTTGCCAGAATTGTCCTGCGCAGACTTCAAGTCCTGGAAGATCAAGTCTACCCCGAATCACAGTGCGGCTTCCGACAAAACCTGTCTACCATTGATATGGTATTCTCATTGCAACAAATTCAAGAAAATGCCGGGAACAAAATCAACCACTGTTTAGTTTATTTAGTTTAGTCGACGGATCAACATCACGGCACACGGGTGCAACCCATAAGTGCTCCGTTCTTCTCCTAACTCAAGCCTGAGTCCGGAGAAACTTAGCCCAGTGCATGAACTCCATAGCACCGGCAAGGATCCTGAAATACTTTGGGTAGATTTTAACTCCAAATTTTGCCTGGACAGCACTGTTAGGCTACTCTTTTTCGATTTCCAACTGCCAAGGGATTTTTTATGTATGCAACAATTCACATGGGCGTCCGATCTCACTACCCAGAGACCAGGGGAAATTTTATTACTAGAAGTCCACATGAAAAAATCCCGGTCCTCACCGGGGCTTGAACCCGGGACCTCCAGCACTCGAGGCAGACACCTTACCTCGAGACCACTCAGCTCTTATTGCCATCATCGACCTCACAAAGGTATTTGATCTGGTCATTCGTGAGGGTCTGTTCAAGGCACTAAAGAAGATTGGCTGCCCACCAACTCTTCTGTCCATTGTGGAATTGTTCCACACAGGCATGGAGGGTATAATCAAGTTTGATGGTGCAACTTCAGAAGAGTTTGAAATAAGAGTGGAGTTAAGCAAGGTTGTGTATTATCCCCCACCCTCTTTGGAATATACTTTTCACTTCTACTGAAGCATGCCTTTCGTGATCAGGATGCCTGTATATACATTCACTCACGCTGAGATGGCGGCCTCTATAATGCTCAGAGATTAAATGCCAAGACCAAAATTAGGAGGGTACTGATCAGAGAGTTGCTTATTGCAGATGATGCTGCAATTACGACCCACTCTAAGGAAGAATTACCTCTAATATCTGCATTCTCCACTGCTTGTTCTGAATTTGGTTTAACAATTAATAAAAAGAAGACAAGATTATGTCACAAGGTGCCCATTGGGTACCATCAATCTTTATTGACGACGCAGAACTGGAGATAGTAAACCATTTTACATATCTAGGATCAGAGGTAAATAGCAAATTATCCCTATATCAGGAAATCAACATCAGGATTGGTAAGGCAGCAACAACAATGAACATGTTAGCAAAATGAGTCTGGGAGAATAGGAAGCTTACTGCCAAAACAAAAGTCCTCATCTACCAAGCCTGTGTCCTTAGTACTTTTCTTTATGGCAGTGAAACCTGGTCAACTTACTCACACCAAGAGAAACGTTTAAACAGCTTTCATATGCGGTGTCTGCGAAGAATACTTTGTATTATTAAGTGGCAAGACAAAATCACAAATACTGAAGTATTGGAAAGATCAGTTGTGTGACGGTTTGTTCCATGCTCAGTCTTCGTAGACTTAGATGAATAGGACACGTTAGGAGGATGGACGATGGTAGAATATCAAACCATCCACCTGCCACCTAGCTGTTTTCCCAACAATTTTTTTTAATGTTCCACTCCAGGTCTGGTGAATGAAAAGCCAGGTCAGTGCCACAACGCAACTCCCGCAATTATCAAATTGGCAACGTCAACGTTGAAGCAATAATAAGCTCACGTGAATTATCGAACTGTAATGCGAAGAATCAACCGACGCCATCCTAAACAACAGTACTCACACATTCTTTTAATGATGTGCTGGATCAATACAATGGATTCATCAAGAAAAATGAATTGTCCCTTTTAACACAGGGACGGCATTCACACAAATATTTACGACTCTATCCCAGTAATGTCCGACTGTAGTTAGGAGCTCAATCTATCTCGCTGTTCTCATTTTCACAGATTGTCTAGGTGTTCCATGCCTTCAGGTCCTCTGCTCGATATTGACACTTTCTTCGTTAGACATCCTCCACCTGATAGTCCTCAGCCAAGCCTTTGCCTTCTCACAACCAAATCTCCAAACGAACACGGGCTTCACACAATATGTCGCGCCTCAGCCGAATCACACAGGGTCCTCTCTCTTGTCCTTCTCTGTTGTCGTCTGACGTCACCCTGTTTCTAAGTTTCCTTAGTTTCTTGTGGGGTTTTCCCTATATGATTTTCCACCGTCTTTTTCGATGACGTCATTCTGTCTAAACGCCATGTGGCAGTCAGGTGTAGTTGTAGTGTGCAATGATCTCGAATAGAAGGTATGTGGGTCTGACGGCTTGTTAATCAAGATGAATCTTGCCAGTCTTCCAGTCTCTCTCCTCTCTCCTCTCTGGTCCACGTTATCATAGCCCCAGCTCTGCGAGTGGCTGTTGAAATCGCCACACACAATCATTTTTCCTTTTAATGGTAGTGTTTTCAGTGCCTGTGGGCGGTCATTTGGACAGTAGTAATTAATCAGGTGAAAGTCTGATTTGTCTGTCTTAAGTTTAAGTGCCCGATACTCAGACCCTTCCATGTAAACTTCAATTTGGGAAGCAGGGATGTTATTTTTGACAAGGGTCAGTATCCCACCCTTTCGCCTGTCCTTTCGGTCAGATCGTTAACACTGGTAGCCTCTGATTTTGAAGGCTATATTTTTGTTGAGGTGTGTTTCTTGCAAGCAACATACTCTTACATTTTCTTGGGCCAAGGTGTTTTCTAGTTCTATTCTTTTCTTGTTGACACCCTCTGCATTCCAGTGCATTATTTTAAGTCTTTGTTTGGTACTGCCAGATGCTCTATTGTCAGACCTCCTAGCTCCATAGGACATCTGAGAAGGACCTCCAGTAGCTGTGGTTAGACCCTTACGAGGCATAGGGCCCGGCACTGCTCCTGCCTGGGGGTCCAAGGCAGGGCGAGCACCATAACATATAGCAGTAGTCACCATATTTCATTACGCGTAGTTGCATGGCAGCCTGATTTCTGTGGTGCGCCTCCTGGCTGGCTGCCTCCGTCTTCAGCACCACAAGCTCACAATTAGCACATAGTTTCTCATAGAGGAAAGAATGACAGGAAATTCTGAGCAAAATGGGAGAAAGGAAAAGAATAAAATATACTCCTGAACATCAGTAGATAAAAAAGTAAAGATAGTGCAGACATGCAAAACATTGTTGAAGTGGAGGTCAGCATGGCCGAATAGATAAGAACACACGTTCTTAAACATCCAGAGAGATGATGCCGAGGTAACGGGTTCAACCCCTACACCGGTCAGTTTGACTAAAATGTTGACTTCTCATCTTTGACTTCGGGGATGTAAATTACAAGTACCTCTGAATTTGGAACTGGGTTCGCCTGATGGCAAGGGACAATGGTAATAGGATAAGCTAATCCACTTGCAAAATTCAGTCAAAGCCGGTGAATAACACACATAAAAACAGCAAGTTAAAAGAGATGTGGCCGAACAAGAACACACCACAGGAAGCCAAACAAGAACACTACGCAGGAAGCCAAACAATAACACTACGCAGGAAGCCAAACAAGAACACTACGCAGGAAGCCAAAGAAGAGTAATAAACCAACACAGAACTGGTATCGTGAGCCACAACATGCTGCGTTATTTGCTGAGGAGGATATCCGAACACTTATAGACTGAATGGTTCAATGTGTAATGAGGATCATCTGTCGACTAACTAACTAACTAACATATAAAAACATTGAATTGAAAGCTTTAGTACAAATAGCCCAGTGGAAGCGCTGTGTTCTGCTTGGAACGCGCGGAAAGGAGGACGGGCAGATCCGCATGCTGTGAATGGGGTACGAAGCAGGCAGCATGGCAGCAACAACGTCTATTGACCACCAAGGCAGAGGTGAAGGCTGGTAGATGCACTGGATGCCCAATGTTCTCCCCCCTTTTCGGCAGGCTGTGATGAGAGTGTCCATCCTTTTAGTGGTAAATCTCCGTCGTTGGGCAAGCATGACAGGAGGCTTCTGATCATCAGAAGTGGTCCCCCAACTGAATGTTTCGCCTCCTTTACCTTCTTGACATCTTGAGGGCGGGCCTGTCCGGGTCATTGTCTCCCGCCTGTTATTCTCTTGTCATGCGCCATCCCATCCCTCCCCTTCCCCCGCCCCGAGGGTGGGATGGCTTCTGGACAGACACACTTAACGATGTCTGTAAGGGACATGTACGATCCTAAACGTCTCAAAGGTGTCTACGCACAACAGGTGAAAAACGGGCAGAAGTCATGACCCAGAGAGGCCTGCCCTCAAGAGTGTCAAGAAAGTAAAGGAGGCGAAACATTCAGCTAGGGGGACCACTTCTGATGATCAGAAGCCTCCTGTCATGCTTGTCCAACAGCAGAGATTTACCACTAAAAGGATGGACACTCTCATCACAGCCTGCCAAAAAGACTTCAATCTTTCTCAATGTATGTGTTACTTAAAGGAACACTACATGTGTTCGCATTGTCATATTGTAAATTTTAGTGGAGACTATATTAACGCTGGCTCAGTGGCGAAGGGCTTACTGATGCAGTTCGTAATCCCATATGCCACATTCGAAACACAGCTGCAGGCTGATTTGGTAGCAGACCGCCTTTTTTTAATGAATATGGTAAGAGTGCCTATCGTTCAGAAAGCAGTGGCAAACTATCGAACGTAAACTTGCCAAATGATCACAAATGGTCTAATAATGCTGGAGTTGACTGCTATGTTCTGTAAAGGATATGCACCTAACTGTTTATGATAATGATGTTTAAACATTTTAGGCAGAAGCTTTAGTTGGACAAGAAGTACATTCAGTTGACACTGCTGAGTGGGCATGTAACTACCTGATGGAGTTTAAGGAGTGTAACTCAGTTATTGTCACACTAGGGGAAAAAGGAGCAGTGTTTCAGAATAATAAATCTGCCATCCCTGTTCACATTCCAGCTACTGTAGTCAAAGCTGTGGATACTACTGTAAGTTAGACAATTTGTATTTATTTTGTCTAGAAATTAATTTATTATATCATTAAAGATAACATACAGTGCACCTGTGCAGGCTGTTGGCTTGTCGAGACTCCTGTCTATTCCACTTTTCACATAGGGCAGTGAGGAGTATTGTGTGTGAGATTCAATGGCATAGGAACGTGTTATAATGGTGATGACCTATTGCTGTGAAATTGGAACCCTGACTAACTAACAAACATACAGGTGTCAGCACAACCCAACATAAGGTTTTAAGGCAAATCCCCACAAAGGCAGATCCTCACAAAGTATGTAATAAATTATATCTAGGGACTAAAATAGTACTATACTTGAGACAGACCAACAGAAAGAAGAGTCACCAAGAGTGAACTAACCCTCCAAAAGTAGCTGCTCTCTAGTCATGATGGTAAAGCAATGCATGAATTAACATTCTGTGTAGTATATACAATACTCCATCCAAAGTTGTAACAGTTTCTTTTTGCATAACATGTTAATTTCTTAAAATACCTGGTATCTCATTGGAGACTTGAAGAGCATTTAATTATATGTGTACTATTTCAGCCAAAGACTTCACATGATATGTAACTCTGCAGTGCACACCTGACGAGATGCAGCCATATGTGCCAGGCAATAAATCATGCAACATATTATCTGTAATTAAGAGAATGGTTGCTGCCTCTGGAGCGGTCTCGGCTGGCAAAGATTAGTTTCATCTTCGTGCCAGGTCATGCGGGAGTACAAGGAAATGAGCGGGCTGACAAGCTCGCAGGTGAGGCTACTGTGGAGGGCGGACGCGCCATGGACCAGGCTGACATTCTGAATGCTCTACGAGAAGTGAGACTTTTGCAAGAACCAAGTGATGACTGTGAATCTACAACAATGGCCAGACTGCGAGAGCAGCAAATTAAAAGAGGGGTGGCCAAACAAGAACACTACGCAGGAAGCCAAAGAAGATTGATAAACCAACACAGAACTGGCGTCGTTAGCCGCTACACTCTGCGGGATTTGCTGAGGAGGGGATCCGAGCACTTATGGACTGAATGGTCTAATGTGCAACGAGGATGATCTGTCGACTAACTAACTAACTAACTAACTAACTAACATATTATCTGTGGCTTCTGTGTTTAAAATATCAATGTTAAAATGTATAACTGAAAAGGTGTGACACACTCTCCTCGAAACAATAACGAAGAAGAAGAATATAATTGAAATAACCAATTTTAGCCTTATTTTTCTTGTAATATTTAATAGAAATGTGTGTGTTCTTGACGTTTATTCAAATGCAATTTTTTTTAATATTTCAGGGTGCGGGGGATTCATTTGTAGGATCCTTGGCGTTTTTTCTTGCCACTCGGCCAGACTTAACAGTGCTTGAAGTGATTCAGAGGGCTGGCTATATTGCATCAGTCAGTGTAACAAAACCCGGGTCTCAGAAAAGCTACCCTACAGCAGCTGAACTCTTGCCTCATATTTTAGCTTAAGAAAATATGCATGATACTGATGTTTCTAATAATCCCTTTACTAGATTAATAACCAGAAATTTAATGTGTTACTTTCTTTGGAAACTGAGAATTATATTTCCACCTAGTTTCCCCATCCCCACCCCTCTCACCATCGCTCTCACTTTCTCCCTTTCTCTCTCCCTCCCTCTCTTTATTCCTCCCTTCTCCCCTCCCTCACTGTTAATATGTTTAAAATGAAAATGGAAACTATCTTCCACAAAAGGAAGGTACAAATAATGCATTATATTTAATATGAACATTATAGTGTGTTCACTTTTGTCTGCCCCAATATAAAATTCCATATCTCAGTAACCAACTGAAGGAAAATTATGAGATTTAGCATATAACCTTATCATTATGTCCACCCAACAAAACAATTTTTGTTCTGGAGATTTTACAGCAGATTTCAAAGTTTGTTTATATGCAGTATATAATTTACAGGTCAGAGATGAAGTTCATAATTTTAAATGTGTTGTTTGTCCATCAAGAATGATGATGACCATTCATTTCATCCAGTGGGGTTGAAGGTATGGAGCCGTGGGTTCTAAGATGGCTGATAAGGCCTATTTTGGCTCAAAATGTTCTTTGACAATGTGGGCAAAGAATGCTTGACGTTTCTGGAGGAAGATTTTCTGCAGTGGTTTTTCTGTTCTGTCTTTTCTTCACAGCTCTTGCAGTCCTGGATGCCTCACAAGTGACTGCACCCTTGTGTGATGATGCACGCCATGAATTTCGGCCTCTGGCTGCAGTCTTCCAGGTGTCATGATGAATTCCAAAAGCATTCAGTGAGATTTTCAGAGTGTCTTTAAAGCGTTTCCTCTGGCCGCCTTGGGAGCGTTTACCACAACGCAACTCGCCGTAAAAAATATGTTTAGGGAGCCTGTGATCTGGCATGCGAGTCAAGTGACCAGCCCAGCGAATCTGATTCTTCATCAGTAGAGTGTGGATACTGGGCATGGATGCTCTTTCTAGGACTTCAGTGTCTGGAATCTTGTCTTGCCATTTAATCTTCAGTAGCTTCCTTAGGCAGACTGTGTGGAAGTGGTTTAATTTCCTAGCGTGTCGCTGATAAACAGTCCAGGTTTCACAAGCATATAGCAGTGTGGATAATACAACCGCTTTGTAGACTTTTAGCTTTGTTTGCAGGCTTATTCCAGTTCTGTGTCCCATACATTCTTGTACAGTCTGCCAAAGGCCGCACTGGCCTTGGAGATTCTTGCATTCACTTCGTCATCAATTGTGACAGCTTGTGACACAGTGCTGCCAAGATAGGTGAATTTGTCCACAACACTTAGTCTATGATCATTCACTTTGATATTCGGCACAGTGTGATTATTCCCTGGAGCTGGCTGGTACATAACTACAGTCTTCTCCAAGTTGATATTGAGCCCAAAGTTGGCACAGGCATGTGAGAAAGCTGAAACATTATGTTGCATGTCCGCCTCTGAGTTGGCGTATAGGGCGCAATCATCAGCAAACAGGAGCTCTCTGACGGTGTCGCTGTTAATTTTGGTTTTAGCTTTCAGCCTTCTGAGATTGAATAACTTTCCATCCATTCGGTAGTTGATGTCTACTCCAATGTCATCGTTCTCGAAGGCATTCATCAACATGGCTGAAAACATGAGGCTGAACAGTGTTGGTGCCAGGACACATCCTTGCTTCACTCCATTGGTGACAGGAAAGGGTTCAGACAGTTCACCATTTTCCTATACTCTTGCCTGCATGTGATTATGAAATAGCCGCACTATTTGGACAAACTTTCGTGGACAGCCATATTTTGCCATAATCTTCCACAGTCCTTCTCTGCTGACTGTATCAAAAGCCTTGGTAAGGTCAATGAAAATGGAGAACATTTCGCAGTTCTGTTCCTGACATTTCTCTTGCAGCTGCCTTATTTTAAATGTATTATTTTATTTTTAAATGTATTACAGCGTAGCCAGACAATCAGCGTTCAATGTTGAATATTTTATGTTTTTCACGGGATTGGCCTTATGCCAAGAACCCCGCACAGTTTAAACTGGGGCTGGTCAGAGGTGTCGTCAAACTGTGGGTTATTTCATGAAACCTGATTATTATTATTATTATTATTTTAAATTTTACCACTTATCGCTAACATTGAAATGTGTGAATATTTTTCAATGGGACTGAAATCGAAATTGTGTATACACTTCAAAACATTGTTATAAAGTTGTACACATATTTTTGTATAGAAGCTGATCGCAGGAAACTGTTTTATACTATTACAATTTTCGAAAAAAGAACAGTGCATGCATTGGGTTTGAGTAAACGGTCATTTCGTTGATGGGTGCAAGAATCTGGAATTAAACCACCACGCAATAACCAAACGGTAGGTAGAAAGGTTATTTTAGACAGCTTTGACAAAGATGTCATAAGGCGAGCTATTATAAAAATTCGATTATGTGGTTGTTTCGGGATTTGAAATTTAAATATTGAGCACAACCCACTACTGGCAACGCCGATCGCATTCTGGTATGAACCCAAGGCCTATCCACGTCAATATGGAAGCACTATACTCGAGTTTCGCCCTCGTTTGAGCTCGTCAGTAGTGCATACCCCTGACCGGATCCGGAAACAGTCCCGGATCACGCGTGTGAAGCGGGTGTGTAACCACGCAGCACACACTGGACACACCAAATTATCACAACAGAACATCACAACGCTACCCATCGTAGGCCACGCTCAAGATTGCCCAATCGCCGCGACCGACGTCCGTCAATCGATGGGACCCGAACGATCAGGTCTTCTCACTGGCAAGGAACACCAGGCCTCTCCTGGATTTAGGTTCATACCAGAATGCGATCGGCGTTGCCAGTAGTGGGTTGTGCTCAATATTTATATTATAAAAATGCTTTAAAAAGTCGACAGGGTCGACTTCATTGCACCGGGTTCTATCCCATATGGCTCGGTCTCTTTCCGCAGCACAGAAAGCAACAAAGCATGAACTGCACAGCTCTAGCGACAACCCACAGAAGTCTCTGGAAAATTTAACTCGTGAACCGAAGGATGCGGACCGGAATTGAACCCACAACCTTTGGAGCCCGAGTCAAAAGGCTTGACCACTTCGCCACGGAGACTCCTAAAATTATAAATATTTTAGATTTTATATCCAGGATTATCCAGCATTATAAAAATGCTGGATGCCTAAAGAAACAGTGACTGTAAAATAACTTAGGGTTTGGTTGAGAAAGAACAATAACATAGAGCTATCCAAAACAACTTTGTGGAAAATTATAAGGACATTATCTTCACTTTTAGAAAGTAAAAGGGAGGTAGAAATATTCTTTGCGAGCAACCGCATTTAGGAGCCATGAGAAGCAGATACCTACGTGAAATAAGGGAAATGCGCAAAGAAAATTATGGCATAGTGTATTTGGATAAAATGTGGATCAATGCGCACCACACAAGTGATAAGGAATGGCAATCAGTGGATGGACAGATAAAGCGATATGTGCCCAGTAGTACAGGACAACGTTTGGTCATGGCCGATGCTGGTAATAACGCATAATGGCTTACAACAGAATGCTGGGCTCGTGTTCGTATCAAAGCATGCAGACAATAGGGATTATGATAATAAGATGAATTGTAATGTATTTAGATATTGGCTCGAGAATACTGTGCTTCCATCCCTAGATAGACCGTCGTGTCTAATTATGGACAATGCATGATATCAATGTTGTTGCCCAAGAAGACAGAATATCTACAGCATCGAGCACAAAGGGAAGCAATAAAGATATGGCTCCAAATGGGAAACATACCATTTCCAGAAAGGTATTTCTAGCTAGAATTGTTGTCCCTTGTAAAACGCCAAAAAAGCAAGAAATATCAAATCGACAAGTTGATAGAAGAGCATCGTCATGGTTGCTTGAGACTTTCACCATACCACTCTCATTTTAACCCTATAGAACTTGTGTGGGCTAAAATTAAAGGACAGGTGGCAGCTGACAATACTATATTCAAATTGTCTGACGTCAAGATACTAATCCAGTCCGCGCTATTAAATATTGATAAAAGTTACTGGGAAATTGTGAGGACCGTGTTGAAAGAGGAAGAGGACTATTGGAGAAAGGATGGATTGAATTTTATGCAGCCGAGAGCAGTCATCAACCTACTGGAATCGTCCGACACAGATTAAGGTCTGAGCCGATCGTAGTAATCCGCGTGCATGCTTACTAGGATATTTTGCTCCAACCATTCAGACGAATTGCAGGCCTTAAACATTACAGCATCAGCACAATGTCAATGGCAACAGTTTGTATTCCACTGTGATGAATTTTCAATTCCACAAGCCCTCAGCGGTGACAAACAACTGGTATTGAAAAAAAAATAAACATGCACTAGTAGTAAGCCTCTTTCAGTCCTGAAGGACTATAGAGTTGTGCCGCTTGGGAGGTGCCTGGCAGCACCGCTGGTGACCGCATAGTCCAATGTGAGAGTGACAATCCCTGTCACAGTTTCCACATCTGTAAGACAAGGCAAGTCCCGCAGTAAGTGACTGCGCTTTGAGCCTGTGCCGCCTATCCTCAGTTTGTTGGATCAGATTGCGCTCAAAGAGCACCAGTCCGTTTCGTACATCTCTTCTCCAGGAGCATCTGTCTGTTGCAACTCTCTCCCACGTGTTTGGATCTATTCCAATGGTTTTCATATCTTGTTTACACACATCCCTATATCGCATTTGGGGTCTTCCGGTTGGCCTCTTTCCTGTGGCTAGTTCTCCGTAAAGGGGATCTTTGGGAATACGTTCATCCTCCATTCGAGATACGTGGCCCAGCCACCGGAGGCGTCTCTGCTTGAGGAGGGTGTGCACTGTGGTAATATCTGCTCGTTCAAGCACCTGTTTGTTTGTGATGTGGTCTTTCCATGTTATGCCCAGGATACGTCTCAGACATCTCATGTGGAAGGAATTCAACTTCCTTTCCTGTCTTGAGTACAAGGTCCAGGATTCAGACCCATAGAGTAGTGTGCTAACAACACAAGCTTTGTATACTTGAGCCTTTGTACGCTCTGTTAGTCTATTATTCTCCCAAACTCTTTTGGCTAGCCTGGAAAATGTTGTGGCTGCCTTTCCAATGCGTCTATCGATTTCTGTCTCTAATGAAAGATTATCTGATATTGTCGACCCCAAATACACAAAATCGTGGACGACCTTCAATTCCTAATTAGCAATTTTGATTGACGGGGGCGCACCAGCGTCTTGTTCCATCACCTGTGTTTTATTTAGGCTAATGGTGAGCCCAAAGTCTTTGCAGGCAGCTGCAAAACGATCTATGAGCTTTTGGAGATCTTCTGCTGTATGAGTAGTCAGTGCTGCATCATCTGCAAAAAGTAGTTCTCTTACACATCTTGATCTTATTTTGGTCTTTGCCTTGAGTCTTAATGGGTTAAAAAGTTTGCCATCAGATCTTGTGTGGAGGTATATACCTTCAGTGGCAGTCCCAAATGCCTGCCTTAAGAGAACAGCGAAGAAGATACCAAAGAGTGTAGGAGCAAGCACGCAGCCCTGCTTTACTCCGCTGCTGATACTGACTGACTGGGATGTTGAGCCGTCAAATAAAATGGTCCCCTGCATGTTTTCGTGGAATGATTTCACGAGACTAAGAAGGGTGGGTGGACATCCAACCTTTTCAAGGACCTTAAAAAGCCCGCTTCTGCTCACGAGGTCAAATGCCTTTGTGAGGTCGATGAAGGCAATATATAATGGCTTCCTCTGTTCTCTGCACTTCTCTTGGAGCTGCCGGAGTGAGAAAATCATATCGATGGTGGACCTGTTGGGTCTATATCCGCACTGCGATTCGGGGTAGATTCTTTCAACAAGAATGTGTAATCTTTTAAGGATTACTCTGGCAAAAATCTTGCCTGTAATGCTGAGTAGGGAAATGCCGCGATAGTTGTTGCAGTCGCTTCTGTCGCCTTTGTTTTTATAAAGGGTAACGATGTTTGCGTCTTTCATATCTTGTGGTATTGATTTTTCTCTCCAGCAGAGCTGAAATATTGCATACAGTTCTGGGATGATTGTTTCTTTGCTACATTTTAAAATTTCAGGTGGAATACTATCTTTTCCAGGTGCCTTGCCGGATTTGAGAGAGTCTAGTGCTTCGCTGATTTCTGTGAGGCAAGGTTCGTTATCCAGGGCATGCATGGCAGACTGTTGATCGATGGCTTCCAGAGCTTCTTCGTTGACAGTACTATCCACTGAGTATAGCTCTGAGTAGTGTTCTACCCAGCGATCCATTTGTTTCGCTCGATCTTTTATGATTACTCCCTCAGTTGATCGTAAAGGGGCCATCTTATTTTTTGATGGACCGACAGCTTGCTTGATGCCCTCGTACATTCCTCTTATATATCCAGTGTCTGCACAAGTTTGAATTTGAGCAGAGAGCTGTAGCCAGTACCTGTTCGCACATCTTCTTGCCATCTGTTGTACTCTCTGGCCGTTCGCAATGCCTGCAGTGCTTTCTCTGAAGGTGATGTTTTATACATTGAGAATGCATGTCTCTTTATCTCCAGGACTGGGAGCATCTCTTCAGAGTGTGCTTCAAACCAGTCTGTTGACTTAGTTTGCTTCTTGCCAAATGTTGATAGTGCTGTATTGTAGATGGTGTCACGAAAATGACTCCATCTTTCAGTGGAATTTCCGTTTGTGGGGCCAGGCAGAGTACCAACTAGAGCCTGCATGAATTTGTTGACCTTCTCTTTATTTTGGGTGCCGCTGGTGTCAATGCGTGGTCTTCCTTCTGTTCGGCTTCTGTAGATTCTCTTGGGCTTTATCTTCACCTTGCTGGAGACGAGTGAATGGTCGGTGTCGCAGTCAGCACTATGATAGCTGCGAGTCAGCTGTACATTTCGGAGGTTGCTGCGTTTAGTGAGCACCAGGTCGAGTTGGTGCCAGTTCTTTGATCTGGGCTGCCTCCATGACACCTTGTGTTGAGGTTTCGTGTCAAAGAAGGTGCTGGTCACGCACAGATTATGGTGGCTGCAGAATTCCAAGAGACGTTGTCCATTGTCATTGATCTTCCCAACGCCAAACTGTCTTAGACATGAAGGCCAAGATTTGTGGTCGGAGCCAACCCTGGCATTGAAATCCCCCAGGATAAAAAGATGTTGTTTCTCTGGTGTTTCACTGACTTCTTTGCTATGGTCGTCATAGAACTTGTCTTTAGATTCTGATGCTGCTAGTTAGTGTTGGGGCGTAAACGCTTATAATACTAACTGGGCCTGCCTGTGTCTGGAGTTGGAGCTTCAGTATTCTTTCAGTGCCATCACTTGGTGGTATGATGGAATTAAGCAGCTTGTTTCTGATAGCGAAACCAACTCCATGCTCCCTGGTCTCCCCGCACGGCTTGCCATGCCAGTAGAAAGTGAAGTCCCTCTCCTTGATGCTTCCAGATTCTTGGAGTCTGTTCTCTTGCAGGGCGACAATGTCTATCCCCAGTCTTAGTAGTTCGTTGTTTATCACTGCAGTTTTGCGGGCATCCACAATCTCAATTAGATCGTCTGAGATGCCAGGGGTCATGGTTCTTACGTTCCATGTTCCCAGCCTTAGGGCCGGTTTTTTTTTTTTTTTCTTGCTGTTAGGTGTATAGATTGCGGTCCATGTGTCAGGATTTTCCCCTAAGCTCCACACACCCTCAGGAGCAGATGAACCGTGGCGAGACAACACCTTATTGACTGGGGGCTGCCTAGCTTAGGCGGGCGGTAGCTGTCTAGTGAGATACGATGATCTATCCCACCGTCGGAAGTAGCCCCTGGCGCCCTGCTCTACGCCAATCGAGCATTAAGACTTATAACCGGCAAATGCTGCTTCCCGTGTTGTCACCGCTTTACACGGTGCTGAAGTGACCTCTTCAGGGCACAAGCCTGGGCAATGGAAATCGGAGAACCAGCTGTTGCCCAGTAGCAGGTTCCCCCTCTCCACGTCGCCGATGTTGACCAAGGGAAAGGCAGTAGCCAATGCAACTTGGCATCGGTGCCGTCGCAGGAGTTGCCAGAGCTATGTGTAACAACGTACAGAGACTCGCAAGACGTGGTTTCAGTTGATAATATAAACTTTATTAGTTCTTGATGACCAAGCGTTGATGCTCGATTCCACTCACATCGAAGGCTAGATGTTAACTGCCCTTGCCAACACAATACGTCACGATTGAGCATCTCTCACCCCTTTTAGTCTCAATGCTCAATCGTGCTGTATCTGTGTTTCCCACTAGATCCTAATAATACCCCAGAACTCCTCCCTTACTGTTACATATGTTGTTTACAACATGGAACTGCCTTAGGGACTCCATCTCCGGATTTGTCCTCAGGGTTTACTCCCCAAGCCTTTCCCATATGGGTATACCCGCAAGGCAGCGGAGGTTTGAGATTTAGAGTTCCTTCTCTTAGAAGAGATACCAACCAAGGCTGACGAGCCTCCTCTGCCCGGGAATCAATAAGGAGGGAAGTCTACCATTCTTCCTTCCTGGCAGTGACCATACTGATCGGATGACCGTAGCCATTGTCTCTACTGAGAGATCCTCTGCCCACCGTCACCGACTTGAAACCGTAACTAACAACTATCTGTCAGCTGCTCCCAAGTCCAATCCACCACCTGCTCACATGGCTTCACGTTACCCTGTTGGAGGGGCTAAACGGGTACTCCACCTTGCCCAAGGGTGTCCCGTAGGCTAGCGGAGGGAAGGAGGCACCTTACTTCTCCTTTGATAGGGTGTACCCCTATCCCGCTACCTACACTAAGCGCATTGAATACCAACAGAAGAGTAATATTGCGGTGGAAACTGACATATTGTGGCATAAGAAGAAACGTGAGAGCAAACACGTCAAATTAGGGGACACCACACGTGCGTACGAATAAATCTATAAACTACAATGAAAAGAGGACCAACATCTTGGTCGTTAAGAAGAAAGCCCACTACAGAGACACTGACAACTATTTTCATAGTGCAAAACAGGTAATCATGTTCTGTCTCTGAACAGTAAACAGCAGAGTAGACAATCTTTCACGAAGACTCAAAGCGGGTCTGTACGTGTGAACAAACTACACAGACAGCTGAACAGATCCTTAAAAATGGGCACATGATGACTAAATTGCGGTATCATTTCTGGTTCCTCCATACGCACATTAACGCACAGCTATTTGGAAGCTTTCACAAACTCAATATAAAAAGCTAAATGCATCCTAGTAACATGAATACTTGTGTACAATTATTAACCAGCAGCTGAAGAAACAAGAAGGAAATGAAAAATAAGGTAAGAAATATATTCCTTCTACTTTCCTGTCAATTTATACATTATTTACCCCATGCCTCTGTAAATTCTCTGTCTTTACTAATATTACACATTGCACTCCTCTCGGGAGTCTCCGTGGTGAAGTTGTCAAGCCGTCTGACTCAGGCTCTGAAGGTTGTATGTTCGATTCCTTCATTTCACGAGTGCATTTTTCAGAGACTTCCGAGGGTCGTCGCTAGAGCTACGGAGTTCGTGCTTTGTGCGACGCTTTCCGTCCTGCGGAAAGAGACTGAGCCATATGGGATAAAAACCTGGTGCAATGCAGTCGACCCTGTCGACTTTTAAGCTACTTTTTTATTGCACGAACTCCCATACGAATCTGGCTAAGCCTTGTACTTGTGTCCTTACCAGAAATTGATTGATTGATTTAGGAACCGTGTCGTGAAATCACTATAAATTAACCATCAGATGATAGAAATTACCAAAGACAGTCTGATTCGCAGCTGCAAGTTGGTTATTCCGGGGAGCGGGTGGGATGAAACAGTACTGTCGGTTTTTGGGAATTCCCTGGGAGACAGAAAATATGACAAGGTCATTTTACCGACTCACAGGATCAAAGAGAGACGGAGGGCTGTTGTTGAAAGTTTGCCACAAGACAGAAAATTGTAGGCATATGTTGAAACAGGGGAAGCAACTTTTGTATTGGTGGATCAAAGGGGAGAGAATATTTATGAAATGGATAATCTGCCCCTGAACCATCTGAAATAGTTAGTGCCCTGAGGACACCTGCGTGACAGCAAAGATGTCACGTGAACAATTTAAGGCTCTTTGACAACAACCAAACTTGTTACAGCGATTGTAAACACGAGAGTTGGCCGAAGACGGACGGTGTTTTCGCTAGCTCTGTTGGAATTGGAAGAACATCTACCGTGTGCGGGAGTAATTAAATTTAATTTACACGTGCCTGTCATGGCAAATAGTAGATGTGATTCAGGAGAAAAGCAGTGTTACATAAGGTACTACATAGCTTATATTTAGGCAGTAGCATGGTTGGAACTAGCTAGAGTGGGATGATTAGCTCTGTTAGTTGAGAATAGAGTAGTGAAGTGATGATTAGCTCTGTTAGTTGAGAATAGAGTAGTGAAGTGATGATTAGCTCTGTTAGTTGAGAATAGAGTAGTGAAGTGATGATAAGCTCTGCTAGTTGAGAATAGAGTAATGGGGGATAATTGGGAGATGGGGAAATTGTCCAATAGTGGGATCTTCCAGTGGGGTGCTCCCTGGGAGTTCCGCACTTTGTTTGTTGGTTTTTTCTTGTCTTGGCCTGATGCAGACCTATGTGATGAGCTCATCTGTCCCTGACAGAGTTTGGTTCACTGTATTTTTCTGAGCGAGGCCAGTGGCCTACGCTCATCTAATAAGGATCAGTGACGGGGTGGCTCTCACCAGGTGTGTTCTGTTTTACAGGTTCCCTCTGGTTGGGATGAAGAACACAGAAACATTAAAAATTCAGATCCCGGATAATTTTGGTGCAGGAAGATTGGTCAGCAACTTTCTCACTAGGCCTATGCTAGAAAAGGTTGATAAAACATTGTTCGGTGGAGCTGAATAGTATAAGTATCCCACAGGATAAATACTGAGAACATTCGTTAGAATATTTCACACCACCTGTGGACAGCAACATAGTAATGGGTTTTGGATTTTCATACCATTCGTGAATAAACCAGTGGTGATGGATGTTCATTCCACTTATTACTACAACAGTAGGGATTGATTTTCACACTACATGAAACCAAAACATTGGAGAGTGTTCCAATTAACAATGAAATCAGAACATTAAGACTTTATCTGAGAAATTAAGAGACCTATTTGAGACTATGTACAATGACTGTTTTAAGAGTGAAAACTTTAGAACATTTCGTAAGAAGGAAGAATGTCATGTTCATGGGACAGTGTTCCGCTTTTCACTGTGCAGGAATTGTGTGGTCTCAGTGTCTATAAACTATTAGGAACAGTTTTTTTTTAAGGAAAACAATAGTATCAGTCCCAGGCTGTATATTTGTGTGGGGATCAGGCCTCGTGGTTATCAAAGCTCCTGGAGGTGGACAATGTCTGGCGGGAGAGACGCAGCGTTTGGTGAGGTCCATTGTGCTGATTCTTGTGATGTCGTGTAATCCTTGCCATGATGAGTGGACTCTGATCCTGAGCCTCGTGGTCTGATTTCTACATTTACACTAGAATATACAACACACATTTTCTTCGCATACACGTCTCACATACATTACACTTTTTTTCTTTTAATAAATTAATTGTTATTAATTTTTAGAAGCAAGAGCTGTTGAGTATGTTGCGTTGGGGAAGAATGAGATGGGGCATGATCAGGGAGAGAGAGAGAGAGAGAGAGAGAGGTATCCATGAACCGAAGGAGTGTGGTGGACGGAAGCTAGTGGATTCTCCAGGATATTGATAAGGGGTTAAATATAATGTGGGTCGTCCAGGGACGACACTTTAAAATAATTACACGACAAACCGACATCACAACATTCGGGACATTCCCATAAGCGCTCCGTCCCCATCCTCAGCAGTGAAGAGTTCCAACACTAATAGTTCCAGTAGCAATCTGTGAATCCGTCTCGCCTTTCCTCTTAGCGTCGAGCATCGGCCAGATCACCTTGCTGCCTCATTCTTACCAGACTATGATGATCCATTTGCTCCTCCGGGGTGTACACGTGCCCTCACAAGGCCCGAAATAACGTGGTTTAACGTAAGACTAAGTTTGTTAGCGCGAATTCACTACATTTTCCCCAAAACATCAAAGAAATGTCGCCGCTTTCGATGATTTAAGTTGCTTTTGGACCTATCAAAGACATTCCTTGGGTGGGGATAAATATAAGACGGCAGGAAAAATTTCATAACGATGCAACAGACAGTTTTCAAAATAATTGATCGTGAATGACGACATTCATTTCTGGACATACTATAATACAGTGGTTCTCAACCGGTGGGGAATTTTAGGGTTTCCAGGGGGGGGGGGGGGGGGGATGAAGACCATTTCAAGTTCGCGTTAATACAAGAACCGATTACTTGATATTGTTTTTTCCCTTCATACTTTACAGTTATGTACGTCTCATCCTTCTAAAATTCATTTTATAAAGTAAGTAGACCCACAAATCATGTTTTATGTGAATGTCTAGTCTTGTTTTAGTATATGCTATTAAATTTACCTTCCATTTTTAGGTAAACTGTGTAGGGGTGGGGGGATTTTTATGAAGTTCTGAAAATACGGTGAAGGGGGGCACAGGCCAAATTTTTGATAGGAAAGGGGGGGGGGGGGGGGGTGACGTTCTGAAAATATGGTGAACGGGCCAAAAAAGGTTGAGAACCACCGCTATAATAGAAAGCCAAACAGAATTCACAGAGTTATATATCAGTGCTTTATTAATGCATTTTGCAACATGAACATAAAGAAATAATCAGAATCTTGAAAAATTGTAAAATTTCATGGTGAAGTCCTAAAATACTTTAACAAAACATACTGGAAATAATATATAGCCATAAGAATTGAGAAGTAAATCGGAATCTTTCAACACAAACAATATGTTAGATAAAGATTTGTACAGTCATCTGGCCTATTCAAAGTGTGCGAAGAAGTTGTAGTAAGATACACATGAGATGTGCCAAATGGTGGGCATAATGTACACAATCTAAGAAATGATGGTGATACAGCTTGATCACAGAAATTTACAGGAAATAGCATATATACTGAAGCACATTAAAAGCGCAACACTATTATATATATTGATGCTGAGAAGCTGGAAAAAATAGTGTGGGAATGGATTTTTCCCATATTTGTCGTGAGATAGAGAGCAAATGGGTGCTGGAATGGAAATTGCATGATTCAACCCACGAGTTTGTTTACAAACTACACGAAAACCACAAAAGTTACATGTGCAACACGATTTCCAACATCTTTGCCCTGAAAATGTGAACACGTTGTGGCAGTATACTCGGTATAAAAATCAATCAATCATGTGACATGCCGGAAAGCGTGGGCGGTCATGATTCGCCATTTCACTCGATCACCAGAGTCGTGGATCAGCTCAGTGTTCCTGTCTCGTCCATGCCATGTGGCCAAGCCATCCAGGTATTTTCCTCTCGGTCTTCCTCTTGGTCTGTTCCCTTCGATCTTGCCAGCTGTCACTAACTTACTAAGTTCTCCAGTCCATTTCTTCTCATAACATGTCCAAAAAATTTTGACTTGTCTACGTCTAATTTCTCTAATCAATCTACGATTTTCATTTGTCTCTTGTAGTACTTGGTCATTGGTTTTTCTATCTGTCCATGGTATTCTTTGCATTTTCCTCAGAAACCACATTTCTGCAGCCATCAGATGTTTTTCTGCTTGACTGCACATTGTCCAAGTTTCACATCCATACAAAAGAACAGGCTCTATGTATCCCCTCAACACTCTTTTTCTCGTTTCAATTGACATCATTTTATTGGTCAGAATGTTTTTCATCTTGCTAAAGGCTACTTTCGCAATGGCGATTCTTGTTCTAATCTCTTCAAGGCATCTGCCATCAGATGTTATGACTGTTCCGAGATAATTGAACCGATTCACTTGTTGAAGAATATTCCCATTTACTTGTATATTACATTGTGGTACTTCGTTCTTCCTAGTGACGACCATACCTGTGTCTTCCTACAATTTAATTCCAACCCCAGCTGCTCACTGTGTACAACCACAGCGTCTACTAATTGTTGCAGATCCTGTGCATTGTCTGCAATTAATACTGTATCATCTGCATATCTAATGTTATTTATGTTTCGTCCTCCAATGCTGATTCCATTTAGGTCTTCTACATTTCTGAAAATATTTTCACTGTATAGGGAAAAAAGATCTGGAGACATTACACATCCCTGCCTAACACCTCTCTTAATAGGTTGGTATTGTCCTACTTCATTATCAATCCTTATGGCAGCTTGTTGTTTCCAATATATGTTTTTTATAAGTCTAATGTCTTTCCCATCAATTTGTAGATCTGCAAGCATATCCACAATGTTGACATGTCTAACTCTATCAAAAGCCTTTGTGTAGTCAATAAAGCAAAGATGTATATCCTTGTTTACTTCTAAAGCACGTTCAATAACTGTTCGCAGCATATACACAGCATTTACTGTACCCTTTCCTTCTACAAAACCACATTGTTCTTCCCCTATTTCAGGTTGTATTTTCTTCCTCACTCTTTGCATGATAATTCGTAACAAAATCTTTGTGATGTGACTCATTATACTAATTGTTCTATGTTGATCACATTCTAAGGCTCCTGATTTCTTTGGGATTGCAATAAATACAGAATTACATAATTCAGAAGGTACATCTCCAGTATCATATAATGTGTTCAGCAGTCTAGTGACTTGCTCTAGTCCAAATTCTTCTAGAGCTCTAATCATTTCTGTTGTGATGTTATCTGCACCGGGGGCCTTGCCAGCTTTCATATGCTTAAGAACATTTTGAACCTCCATCTTTAAAATTGCTGGTCCTTCATTATTAAATCTAATAGCATACTGTTCCTCTCTGTTATCATTATACAGGTCTTTCACATAATCTGTCCATACATGTAGAATCTGATCTTTTTCTATTATGACTTTGCCATCTTTAGTTTTTAGACAGCCTGTTGATGTACTTGTTCTTTTATTAGTAAGTTCCTGAATTCTTTTGTGCACTAATTTGGTATTTTGACTGTTGTGTTGTTTTTCAATTTCTAAGCACTTTTCCTCAAGCCATGATTCTTTTGCCTTCCTACATAATATTCTGACTTGTCTGTGAATTTCTTCATATTTGGCAGGATTATTTTTGTTGAGTCTTCTTGTTTCCATTAAGTGTAAAATTTCCTCTGTCATCCATTTCTTACGACCCACCTTCTTTAATTTTGGAATAGTTTTTTCTGCAGCCACATTGATTGAATTCTTTAACATTTCCCATTGATCATCCACATCCTGGAATAGGATCTCTAGATCAGACAATATTTCAAATCTGTTCTGTACTTCTATGTTGAATTTGTTTTGTATTTCCTTGTCATTACTCAGTGTACACAAATCATATTTAGTGTTCCCTGTTGTATACTTGACTTTCTTCAACTTTATCCTCAATGTTCCTGTGAGTAGTCTGTGGTCACTATAATAATCAGCACTGGGAACTGTTTTTGCTACTGTTAGCGCGTTTCTAAATCTTCTGCTAATGAGAATGTAGTCAATCTGGTTTCTAATCCTGCTATCAGGACTCCTCCAGGTCCATAATCTTCTAGGGTGTTGCTTGAACCAGGTGTTTCCTACAATCATTTCCTGTTCTTTTGCCCACTCTACTAGTCTGTATCCTCTTTCATTTCTCTCTCCTAAACCATAGTTTCCTACTGTGTATCTATCCCCTTGATTTCCTACTTTTGCATTGAAGTCCCCTATTATGATGTTTATTTCTGAATTTTTACATTTCTTTAAGGCAGACTCTATGTCATTATAAAATTCCTCTACACTATCTTCACTGGACTCTCCTGTTGGGGCATATACTTGAATAACATTTATGTTAAAAGGTCTGCCACTCAATTTAACTAGTAGAACTCTGTCCGACACGGCCCAATATCCCTGAACAGACGTTGATGTTTTCCGGTCCAAAATTATTGCCACTCCCCTATGTCGATCCTCACCTCCAGAATTAATAATCTTAAAATCTGTATGTATCTTGATGCCTGCTCCTGTCCATCTCGTTTCGCACATACCTAATATATTAATTTTTTCTCTTTGAATTTCTTGTGTTATGTTCTCTAATTTTCCGTCGTTGTTTAACGTCCTAACGTTCCATGTTCCTAATTTTAATGTCTCTGTCCTTGTCTTGCGATGATCAGTCTTTAAGCGAATCATAATAAACTAGGCAATTTCAAAGAGGTAGTTTGCCGTTGCTTTCCTCTATGGCAGTGACCATACTGGCCGGGTGAACCGCAATCATTGTCTCTCGAAAGAGAGAAAGCTTGCCGTCGCGAAACTCGAGACCATAACCAACGAATATCTGTCGGCTGCCCTCATAATTTCATCCACCACCTGCCTTCCGTGGCTTCTTTTGAACACTTCCAATTAACGAACACGAAATAACATCACATAATCCAAAGGAAAAACACTATCCACACGAATTTCACGGGAATTTCCATAGGGAATCCACAGAAAAACACTGAACAGCGTCTCCCCCAAGAACAACGAGACATCGCGTCGCCATCTTGGAAACATCACATACTTTACGTATAAAAAGGTTGAGTCAAAACACCCAGTACATTTGCTTGGAGTGCCACTATTATTTAAAAACAGGCCATTGGTATGTAGGAGACCAGGGCTGTGCGGTAGATTTTCTCAGTATAATGCAAGTCTTCGAAATGCCACCCCTCCTTCGCTGCTTATTCCGCCCCCTTACAGTGCTGCCTGATGCAGCCGCCTCTCTGTATCATAGCATGGCACGGCCCTGTAGAATACCGGAATGAGCTCGCAAGCCATTGCAGGATGAATTGCCATCACAGCACGAGTGTACATCTCAATGAACGTTACGGAACCACTGGCAGTGCCCGGGATAGACTTCGGAGTGGCCAACAATGAGTTACTACCCCTGCATAAGATCTTCATACTGTGCTGAGTCACCTAAGACTAAGTAATCGTTTACTCCTGGCAAGTCAAAAAGCAATAGTGGGTAGGCGTGAGCAAGTCTCTCGAATGACAGTCATATGGCAACTCAGAGATACAGACCTTACTGCAAAACAACATTGTGCTGGGCCAAAATTTAGTCACAGACGTCAGCAACCCCTGCAATGGGCAGAGCAACATGTCAGATGAACTAGACTACAGTGGAATGTTGTCCTATTCATAGATGAGAGCAAATTCAACTTATCCTTTGCTGACGGACGTATGCGGATTTGGCGACAGTGTGGAGAGTGCTTTGCAGATTGCCGTGTTCGTCAGCACGACCGATTTGGAGGTGGCATTATTCACATTTGGGGAGGATTTAGTTTTCACCATCGCTTGCCTCTTCCAATCTTCCATGGGAATATTGAGATGCGGTTCTGCGTTCAAATTATCCAGACTAGCATCTTCTCCAGCAGGATAATGCACATGAGCACAGTGCAATATCTACAGCAGAAGAACATTATGACGATTGATTGGCTTGCCCTATCACCAGACATAACCCCTATAAAACACCTGTGGGACGAGCTTGGACGCAGAGTATACAGCAGGGGTGGCCAACCTTTTCAGCAGGCGGGCCAAATTTCAGAAATAATATTTCCTGCCGGGCCACGCACCTAATTGTTTTTTTTTAAATTTTATTGTTGTTGTTAATTAAAGTACATAAGCAAGCGTGCTACAGCTTCGACCACATCTTCGCTTTCCAGTAGGTGAGATCGTGCTCAATCGCTTGCCTGGTTTAATGTAAACCAAAAAAAAATACGTCTTGTTAATTAATATATCTTTCCCTTGTAGATGAGCATTAACGTCATTTAGGTGGCTAGTTATATCGACCAGAAATGCAAAGTCGCAAACCCACTCTTTGTCTTCAAACTCTGGGATACTTTTCGACTTGCTTGCAAAGAATGATTGTATTTCGTGTTGCAAATCAAACACTCTTTTCAACAATTTGGCACGGGTCAGCCATCTTACTTCTGCATAAAATGTAACGTCATGATAATCTGAGTCCAAAGACTAGAAATACTTGGTACTGGCGGTGATTCAACCCGTTCGACTTAATGAAGATCACTATTTTTACGACCACTTTCATGACATAGTTTTCTTCTTCTTTCGTTCGCTTGAAATATGTCTATAACTGCAATGTTGTATCTTGTATGAATCTAACAGTCTTTCTTAGTTCACTCAGCGGTCCATAGTTTATCTTCCACTGTTGTTTCTCTAGGCCGAAAGGTTCGCCTGGATATGTTGTAGTTTGGGCAGTCCTGGAGTATGTGCTCTGCTGTCTGCGACGCCAAACCACATGTGCACATGGCTGAGTCGCCAATCTTGAATTTTGTATACATGTGATTGACATAGTCCATTTTGAGGGACTTCGAACATAAATTCTCCTGATGATTAATGCAATGAAAATTTAGCATTGAAGTGTTACCGACTTTGGAGGCCTCATTTTCAATCAATTTTACTAAACCTTCAGGTTTCCCAACCATTGCTGGAGCACCATCCGTTGTGAAGCCCGATAAGTTAAGTTGTAACAAAAAGCAATTCAATGTCGATGTAACTGCTTCTAACAAATCTCGTAACTTAGTAGTGTCCTTAGCAGGGTGACCAGATCGCCCTGATAAAAAAAAGAAGCCAAGTCACGAAATGAAAAAGCCAAAATAAAGCCATACAATGCCCAGCAAAAATGTAAAAAGCCAAACATTGCCCAGTAAAAAGATACATTAAAAATATACTTACATGAAGATCTCTTCTTCAAATAGGTATTCCTCTTCATTGTTGAGAAATTCAGTACTGGTTTCATTAGAGTATACAATTCCAGCTTTGAAATCATTCAACATTTTGGATGAAGGAACAAATTCATTACAGCACTTGTTTGAAGATAATACTAATAGTTCTGCTCTAATTCTAATAATTGCTTCTAAGAGAGACAGCTGAAGTATATTCCTTGCTTTGTTTTTTATGCATGTTAAAAGAGAGAACATCCTCTCCACTGAAGCGTTGCTAATATGTGTTATTAAGCAAGTAAGAGCAAAAGAAGCAAGCTTTTTAAATTGGGGATATTTCATGTCTCCTTGCCAGAACTGCTCTGTATCTTTAGGCAGTCCATTTTCTTTAAATTGTTCTTCTTCCTTCCAATCTATAAAAGGCAATTTTCTGTATTGTTCTTCAATAATAGTGTGGTGGTTTTCTTCAGCCAAATTCAAAAAAGGCAATTTCGAAAATAGTAGTCTAGAAGCCTGGTTTAAGATTATTCCAGGGCTAAAATTGGTTAGATCTTTAAATATATTTCTTGCTGAAGGAAGCCGCTTTCTAACTTGATCAAGTGCTTCTTCTAGCATGGATAAGCATCTTTCTTTGAGATCTAAGACCTCTTGTTGGCAATTAATTTTCGTATCAGAACTTTTCTGAATGTAGTTATCACACTCTGACAGGAATTTGATGCCAAAATCAACATTAGAAATATCTTTTTTCTTATTATTGGTATCATAAATCCTACTATTAAAACTCTTATAATGCAGAAATAGTTCTTCATGTAATTCGTGAGGATCTGCCTTACTTTTCTGAAAAAGTCTATTTAACCTTTCGAATTCCTGCACAATAGGGGTTGCAAAATGAAAATAAAGGTAGTTTCTTTGATCTAGAAGCATTTCCTTTATAGGTCGTGACTTAAATTTGTGTCATAATTTGCTAATTCAGCAGAAATAAAATAAGCCTTGAGTTCTTCCCAATTTATTAGAATGTTGAACATTACTTTTCCCCGGACAAGCCAGCGAGTAGGAGAAATTTTCTCAAAAGGAAGTGATGCAGTTCTAGCTTGCTGAAATTCTGTCGATGAGTTCATAATTTTGAATAAATCTTTAAATGCTTCTCGTCTTAGATTGCTATGTCTAAACCAATTTGGTATTTCTGTCAGCAAAAATCCAATGTTTGAAGATAGTTTTGACACTGCATATTTGATGCACAATGCTAATGAATGGCAAACACACTTATACTGAACACATGAAGGAGATACATCTGTCATTCTGGACCAAACTGAATTGTTGCATCCAACCATACTGGAAGCACCATCGGATGCAAAACCAATGCAATTTTTTAATGATTGATTACATTTTTCAATTTCAGTGTTAATCAAATTAAATATATTCTCTCCTGTAGCCTCCTGAACTGGAATCAAACCTAGAAAACTAGTAGTAATTTCATTTCTTTTATCGCTGAGATATCTAACTAAAATGCACAAATACTTTTGGGTCGAGCAATCAGTGGACTCATCAATGATGAGTGCATACTTCTTGTTTTGCAGATCTAGAATTAGATCAGATCTTAAAGACGGTGAAATAACATTTTTTATTAGTGATATGCACTTCGTTCGGTGCAATTTTATCTGACCAAGAGTGCTGCCACAACCATGGGCTACCATTATTTCACCTAAGTGATCGATGGTGCGTATGGCACTATGGCAGGCCATGCTAACAGCAATTTGTAACTCTGCTAATTTGACTTTATCATCAATTTTCTTGCTTATTGAAAGTGTTTTTTGTGAAGAAGATGGGGCGCTCCGCTTGTGTTTTTCTGTTGCATGATTTGCGAGATTTGAAAATCTTGGAACAATATTACAATGGCACAATTTGCAATATGCCTGTTCAGAACCGTCAGTGGATTTCTTGAGCCACACAAATGTCTTTTCCCATTGATCATTATATTTCCGATTAGTATCATAAGATGGTTTCCACTTTGGCATGATAATAGGCTCAGTCAATAATAAGAAATACTTGCGACTTGCGATTGCAATGAAGGTATAATTAATTTGAAAACTTAACTAAACAGTAAGCTGCGCAGTGCGTCAGTGCGCATAGAACATGACCAGATAAGCTTATCGTTTTGCATTTGTTTTTGCTTAAAAATAGTAAAACAAGACAACAATTAACTTGAAAAATTCAAAAAGAGGCATATGAAAATGATACAGATGTATCTCCTTCATGTGTTCAGTATAAGTGTGTTTGCCATTCATTAGCATTGTGCATCAAATATGCAGTGTCAAAACTACCTTCAAACATTGGATTTTTGCTGACAGAAATACCAAATTGGTTTAGACATAGCAATCTAAGACGAGAAGCATTTACAGATTTATTCAAAATTATGAACTCATCGACAGAATTTCAGCAAGCTAGAAATGCACCACTTCCTTTTGAGAAAATTTCTCCTACTCGCTGGCTTGTCCGGGGAAAAGTAATGTTCAACATTCTAATGAATTGGGAAGAACTCAAGGCTTATTTTATTTCTGCTGAATTAGCAAATTATGACACAAATTTAAGTCACAACTTATAAAGGAAATGCTTCTAGATCAAAGAAACTACCTTTATTTTCATTTTGCAACCCCTATTGTGCAGGAATTCGAAAGGTTAAATAGCCTTTTTCAGAAAAGTAAGGCAGATCCTCACGAATTATATGAAGAACTATTTTTGCATTATAAGAGTCTTAATAGTAGGATTTATGATACCAATAATAAGAAAAAAGATGTTTCTAATGTTGATTTTGGCATCAAATTCCTGTCATAGTGTGATAACTACATTCAGAAATGTTCTGATACGAAAATTAATTGCCAACAAGAGGTCTTAGATCTCAAAGAAAGATGCTTATCCATGCTAGAAGAAGCACTTGATCAAGTTAGAAAGCGGCTTCCTTCAGCAAGAAATATATTTAAAGATCTAACCAATTTTAGCCCTGGAATAATCTTAAACCAGGCTTCTAGACTACTATTTTCGAAATTGCCTTTCTTGAATTTGGCTGAAGAAAACCACCACACTATTATTGAAGAACAATACAGAAAATTGCCTTTTATAGATTGGAAGGAAGAAGAACAATTTAAAGAAAATGGACTGCCTAAAGATACAGAGCAGGTTCTGGCAAGGAGTCATGAAACATCCCCAATTTAAAAAGCTTGCTTCTTTTGCTCTTACGTGCTTAATAACACCTATTAGCAATGTTTCAGTGGAGAGGATGTTCTCGCTTTTAACATGCATAAAAACCAAAGCAAGGAATAGACTTCAGCTGTCTCTCTTAGAAGCAATTATTAGAATTAGAGCAGAACTATTATCTTCAAACAAGTGCTGTAATGAATTTGTTCCTTCATCCAAAATGTTCAATGATTTCAAAGCTGGAATTGTATATTCTAATGAATCCAGTACTGAATTTATCAACAATGAAGAGGAATACCTATTTGAAGAAGAGGTCTTCATGTAATGTAAGTATATTTTAAATATATCTTTTTACTGGGCAATGTTTGGCTCTTTATTTAGCTCTTTTCATTTTTACTTGACAGTGTTTGGCCTTATTTTGGCTTTTTATTTCGTGACTTGGCTTTTCTTATCAGGGCGATCTGGTCACCCTGGGATACAATGCCGCTAATTCTTCTGTCTTTTTCAAATGAATATCAACACTCACGCTAAAAATTGCCAGTTGGGCAGTATCTGTCATATCTGTACTTTCATCCACTGCTAGAGCATAAAATATAAACTCGGATGCTCAAATTTTCAAATTATCTTCTATATGTTTTCTAATGTCGTCCACACGCCTAGTAATAACCATCTGAATATGGCTTCGATTTTTTTTTAAAGTCATTTACTTGGTCTTGTCGAAATTGCCCTTTGTGCTTATCAAACTTATTTGCATGTTTAGTCTCGTAGTATAGTTTGATGTTACTCTCTTTCAAGACAGAAACAGATTCGTTGCATATCAAGCATATGAGCTATGTTTTAATTTCCACGATAAAATAGAATATTGTCCACCTGTCTTGAAAACTTCTTAATTCTTCTGTGATTCTTCTCTTCTTTGGTCCAACGTCTTTACTAGTTGACGCCATGGTTACGTAATACCTCAAATACACATAATGAATATTCACATAACAAAAATCCACATCAAAATAATATTAATAATCTATATTAATCTTACCTTTCTCACTGATGTTCTCAGCCAATATCCAACCAATATTATTTATTCCTTCAACGACATCCATTTAGGGAAATACCAGGAACAGTGAGTTTATATATAATACCATAAAGTCTTTTCACAAACTAAACCACCATGGTTCCTACAGTCTATGGTCCATAATATTCCCTTTACGAATGTTCATGTTCAAGTCCTGGAGTAGAACTAGCCAAGTTAATAAGTTTCCAAGGTGCACATATTTATTCGGCTAAATGTTCCGGAATTGGGAGTATCCAGTGCAACATTCCTCAAGCGGTGAAATATACCTGATAATAAATTTCCTCACAAGTTATGAATATCCACAGGGCAGATAAACTTCAGGAGTTATAAATGTCCATAGTTCAGATAAAGTTCAGACGTTATAAATATCCACAGGGCTGGTAAACTTCAAGAGTTATAAATATCCAAAGGGCATATAAACTTCAGGAGTTATACACATCCATAGGGCAGACAAACATCAAGAGTCATAAATATCCATAATGATACCAGTCAAGGATAGAAATTATCCATACATGATAAACGATGGGCAGTAATAAGTTTCAGGCGGTGAAAAATATCCACGATGATACCGTTCAGGTTTTCAAAATGACCTCATAGATAAAGTTAAAAATGTCCAGGTGGAAACAATCCATGTTTGATCCATGAGAAATAGAACATTTGTACTACGCTTCATGTTCGGCTAAGGCACAGTCCACCATCCTGGAGTCCAAAGAACCCCACTGTATGCAATACGGAAAATACAACTGGTCGCTAGAAAAGCATTTCTCAGACTCCTTACAGTTCTCAATGTCACCCCTTAAAAACTTCTCAATTCAATCCACCCACTCGATTTCTTTTAATGTACCTATCCTAGGCGCACTTTTAACACGGAACATGACAGTTTGGTGGGGATGGTGTCTCGGAAAGGGCCGGGCTGGAGAAAGAGAGAGAGATGGGGGGGGGGGGGGGCAGTAGTGTTGCCATCTCCCGTTTTCTTGTCACAAACCAGATGGTCACACGTATTCCTATGTTGTGTGGTCGCAGTTTCCAACTCCTGTCAACTTCAAATGTCTCAAAGGCTTAAGTGTTATGGTTAGAAAATTGGGCTTGGCCTCGAATGAACATTGTGACCTCTGAATACACAATTTAATAGGGAATCCAAGTGTCGTTGATAGGCATAAAATATTGGAAATATGTCACGACTCATGATGTAATGTTCTTTTGTTGATATGTACAATAAAGTTTACATTTATGTTCATTTGACCTAGCTCCGCGGGCCGCAACATGGCCCCCGGCGGGCTGCATGCAGCCCGCGGGCCTTGTGTTGGCCACCCCTGGTCTACAGGCAAGGTTCTGCAGCTAATCTGCAACAGCTCGAAGCTGCTCTTACATGTACATGTGAATGGGACTTGATTCCCCAATATTTCCTTCAGAGACTTGTACGTTCCATGCTCGTAAACTTATTTACGAACACACAGTGGACATACCAGATACTGAGGATAGTGTAAATGAATTTTTTTATTGGTTGCATGTTTGGTCTTCAACCTTGCCTGCACAGAATGCAATGAATTTCATAACAATCAAATGTACAAATTAATTACCAGCATGGATTTGTAGAAAAATGAATAAAGATTCCAAATATGTAACCTTGTAAACATATTTACACCCCATTTCCTACAGAAATTCTAGTTTACCCTTCTCTATACAGATCCTGCATTTACCACATAGTCAAATTGCACACAATAATGGGATGTATTCTTCATTTTATATTGGATTTATGGACAATGAACAGGTCCACAACAACATTTATAAGGAATCTCTTTTGAAATTGATGCGGCACTATGAAATCCCACAGACAATCATTAACATAATAAGGGCAACATGAGATGCAGAGCACTTTATGAGGGAAAACAGTAACATTTGAAATTAGAACAGGTGTGAGATGGTGATTCCTTTTGTCATCTTTACTATTCTGACTGATTACACTGGTCTACACACATTTTGGTGCCTTAAATTTTATAGCTGTTCTTTGGTAATTTTGTGTTGCTGATTCGAAAAATGTAATCATATTTGTTCTGTCAGCTCTAGTTTTTGAGATAACTAAGAATTACCTTCTTATTAGGGCATTTATTATGTACAAGCCTAGATTTAGGTGCCATCAGTGGCATTTTGACTAATCTGTATTCATATTATATGTAATTATTTATTGCCTTCATATAAAACACCAAAAAATGTATGAAAACTTTATCACTAGCATTTTGGTATCTACAGTCAACACACAAAAAGCTTCCTTTTTGAGGACTTCCTGGAATGTGATATGTCCAGGCAGTCATGCTTAAGTGTCTAACAGTAATCTGCCATCGTGTGGGCATCCCAAAGTCCCTGGTATCTCTCTTCAATTGTTTTTATATCTTGGTGAGATCTTTCACCATCATCATCATCATCATCATCATGTGCCATGCTGGTAAGTGTGGGCGGTCATGTTTTGCCATCTCACTCGATCACCAGAGTCATGGATCAGCTCAGTGTTCTTGTCCTGACAATACAATGTGGCCAAGCCATCCATGTATTTACTTCTCTGCCCTCCCCTTGTTCTCTTTCCCTCGATCTTGCCAGTTGTCACCAAGTTTCCAATTTATTTCTTCTCATAACGTGACAAAAAATTTTTGACTGTCTACGTCTAATTTCTCTAATCAGTTTACGGGTTTTCATTTGTTTCTTCTAGGACTTGGTCATTGGTTTTTCTTTGTCCATGGTATTCTTTGCATTTTCCTCAGAAACCACATTTCCACAGCCATCAGATGTTTTTCAGCTTGCCTGCTCATTATCCATGCTTCACATCCATACAAAAGCAGATGTTCTTCTTCTTCATCTGCGTTCATCCGGAGTTTTTTTTTCCAGACATGATTGCGTTGTGCCTGTTTACAGCAGAGCTGCGTTCTTGCGCCGTTAGGCCGAAATATCCAACTTCTGATGGGCATTTGTTGACCGGTTAACCTTCCCGGGGAGCAGAGGTTCTATTGTAGTACCTCAACACTCTTTTTCTCGTTGCAGAAGACATCTTTTTATTGGTCAGTATGTTATTCATCTTGCAAAACTTCGCCATGGTGATTCTTGTTCTAATCTCTTCAAGGCATCTCCCATCAGATGTTAAGACTGTTCCGTGATAATTGTACCAATTCACTTGTTCAAGAATATTCCCATTTACTTGTATATTACATTGTGGTATTTCCTTCTTCTTAGTGACGACCATAATCTGTGTCTTCTTACAATTTAATTCTAACCCGAGTTGTTCACGGTGTGCAACAATCGCATCTACTAAATGTTGAAGATCCTGCTTTCGGTGTCTGCAATCAATACTGTATCATCTGCATATCTAATGTCATTGATGTTATGTCCCTCAATGATGTCGTCAACATTTCTGAATATACTTTCACTGTACAGGGAGAAAAGATCTGGAGACATTACAAATCCCTGTCTCACACCGCTCTTAATAGACTGATATTGACCTACTTCATTATCAATCTTTATGGCCGCTTTTTTATAAGTCTAAGGTCTTTCCCATCAATTTGCAGATATGCAAGCATCTTCATCATGTTGACATGTCTTACTTTATCGAAAGCCTCTATGTAGTCAATAAAGCAAACATGTATGTCTTTGTTAATTCTACAGAGCGTTCAATTAATGTTCTCAGCATGTACACAGCATTTAATGTACCCTTGCCTTCTACAAACCCACATTGTTCTTCTCCTTTTTTGGGTTGTATTTTCTTCCTAATTCTTAGCAAAACCTTTGTTATGTAGCTCATTAATCTAATTGTTAGATATTGATCACATTCCAAGGCTCCTGATTTCTTTTGGGATTGCAATAAATATAGAATTACATAATTTAAGAAGTATATCTCCAGTATCATATATTGTGTTCAGCAATGTGGTGACTTCATCTATTCCATATTCTTCTAAGGCAGTGATAATTTCTATTGAGATGTTGTCTGGTCCCGGGGTCTTGCCAGATTTCATGTGGTTAAGAGCATTCTGAAATTCTTATCTTCAGATTTGATGGTCCGTCATTATTACTCCGAATATCAAAATGTTCTTCTCTTGTATCATCATAAAGGTTTTTCATATAATCTGACCATATGTGTAAAATCTCATGATTTCTATTATGATTTTTCCATCTTTTGTTTTCAGGCAGCCTGTTGATGTAGGTGTTCTTTTTTTTAGTAAGCTCCTGAATTCTTTTGTGCATTAATACTGTTGTGTTGTTTTTCAGTTTCTATGTAATTATTTTCAAGCCATGTTTCTTTTGCTTCTTTACATAATTTTCTGACTTTCCTGTGAATCTCTTCATATTTGTCAGGATTATTTTTGTTGTGTCTTCTTGTTTCCATTAGTCTTAAAATGTCTTCAGTCATCCATTTCTTTAATTTTGGCATAGTTGTTTCTGCAGTCAAACTTATTGAATTCTTCAACATTTCCCATTGATCATCCACTTCTTGAAATAGTATCTCTAGATCAGACAATGCATCCAATCTGTTCTTTACTTCTATGTTAAAACCGTCTTGTATTTCTTTGCCATTTTTTAATGCACACACAACCACACAAAAAAATACACAAAACTGCTTGTAGCATTAGCAGAATACAAACACCTAACATGGTCTAGCCGAAAGTCGGCCACTCGCAATCAGCACACAATACACTAATCAATTTCGCCTCACCCTACACGCCTTGCTATTCAGGGGCAAAATTGATTTCTCACACACTACAATACATCAGACATTTTATTTTTGTCAAATAAAGTGCCAACGCTACACGATCTCATACTATTGATTATAACGCCACTACACCTGACTCCCCCATACTCACATCCTATCAGTAGACACTCACCCCACACCCCCATGCTCGCACCCCACCACTGGACAAGACCAAAGAAGAATAAACCAACAAAGTGCGGCAAAAGAACATTAGAACATCATCAAAATACAATCCCGCTCATCTATTATGCAACTAGCACCATGTGTCACTAGTGCCAACTATGTGGATACAACATTCAAGAAACAGAAGATTATATTTAATATACAATCACAAGCAAGGAAATCGACAGCTAAAGAATCTACTTCTAACACACAGGACGGACACATTTCAAATAAACCGCTAACACTACACCTTCAGGGGCGCAGAGGTGTTTCCAAGGCACCAGGGTCAGGTTCTATACTGGCCAAGACCTACTAACACGTCTTAGCCGTGCGTCCTGGGCAACAGGTCCCTTCGGGGTCCTGGCTACGTTGTAGGATCGCTGATTTTTCCGAAGTCGGAGAGTATCTTGCTGCATGGCGAGGAACACCAGTCTGCACACCAATAAGCCAAACATGGGACGACGGATACTCACACAAATCACAGGTCATGTATGACATCACATTGATGTTGGACAACAGGATGTCTTCATCCAACATGAAGGACTTCACGCTGGAGTTCACAGCCAGTGAACACAAGCAAGCAAGCACTACACCCTCACTCCCCTATGCTCCCTCTTCTGTGACCATCCTAAACAAACTTATTCTGCCAGATGTCCATAACTGACATTTAAAAAAAAACTGGCTTGATTCGATATAATTCTTAAAAAAGAAAAGGAAAAAAAATTGATTGTTTGTATAATAGTTGCTACTCCTTGGTTATTGATTTTGGAGGATATAATGTGTGAAGCCATCGGTACTCCAGCGGGGACAGTTGACAAGACTTATATAAGGATAAATCCTATCGATTTGTAAGGATCTGATCCTCAAAATATATGAGTAAATGACATATAACTTCTAGTATGCGGAAAGTGATTTTATAAAAGAATAATAAGAACGCAATGGACAGATAACTGTCATAACATCTGATGAGAAATGCCTTGATGAAGAGAGTAGAACAAGAATCGCCATGGCGAAAGTAGCCTTTAGTAAGAAGAAAAACATTCTGACCAATAAAAAGATCTTGTGGGGTAGTGAATGAGAATACCATATGAAATGGTTTGTCTAGGGGAAATACGAATAGGTCCTCAGATTCACAGTATAAGGCGTTTAATCGAGACAGTTTCTTTCCTAAAAGACTCCAGGAATATAGAGTAGTTATTGGCTCTATTGATGTAAGAATGGGGTTATGGTCGGATAGACTCCACCCACTGTATAGGATAAACTACCCTCCTGAAGAATATAACAGAGAATAGGTCACTTAACCACAGATCTCTATCAAGTTGTTATTCTTGGATAAGATATCTGAGACTGTGTGTTGGTCGACCTCCCACTGGATTATCTGCATATAAACAAACAGTAGCACATTTCTCTACAATAACAAACAGTGTAACACTGGTCACTAGACAATGAAAACTCTCCTGACGAACATATATCTTTTATTACCAGAATCTCTTAACATGGAAGTACTAGACTCTGTCTCCACTACAATCTATCAAAACATCAAACACAAAATACATTCTCAAATAATGTATGAACTTCTACTCTAAAAACTCTCCTCCTCCTCTTCTCTTCCCTGCACCTAAAACCCAATCACCGCACTTTGCTTGTTGTGTCTTCCCGACTGCCCTACTCGGGATGACTGTTTCTACTATGTGCCGTCTAATCACTACTAGACATATACTCCACTACATGATGTCTATCACATGGAAAAACCCACCCGTCATAGATCAGGGATCTGACTGTTGATTGTATCATTGTTGTAACTAAGTTCTCGAAGACACCAATCTTCTAAATCAGGAGAATGTAGATTCACTCCACACAGGGCCTCTCTACAACTGTCTTTATTCTCCCACAACAACAGTCCTATGACGACACTTCTACAGTTATAACCTAACTCCTCTTCGTATTCTACCGCTGAAATAGATGAGCTCCTCCCATCCTAACTTGACCAAACACCACAATGTGCCACTGAGAAAGAAACAAGGTTCTCTGGATACTGAACACTGTAATGGGGATCCGGCTCATTGACGTTGATAAAATACAGTCATAATTGACCAACAAAAGGGACTGTCCTCAATTGTCCCTATAGTACTTTCGATAAAAATGATGATGTTGTGACTTGAATTCTGGACTACTCGATCTGGCATTGGTCTTGAGAGGAAAAGATGTCTGCATTTAAAAAGAAGAGGGGCTCACCCCCACTGGTAGTCGTGTCCAACATTCTGGTACGAATAAAGCACAGACTCTCAACAAAGTCGCTGGGGTCTCCAGCAAACGAAGAACTCTCTATAAACTGGTGTCATAGTTGGCTTGAACATCTTTAGGCGGCCTCCTGCGGATTTATCTGGGTAACATGCTTCGTCCAAAGAAAAGATGCATCCACAATGTCTCAAGGGGACATTGAACCAAACAAGAGGATCCGTACTGGTTTCATGGTTCACTCCATTGAGTATGACTGCTTAATATCGAGAGTAACATCCAGTCCGTAAGCTGTTGCAGACTATAACCTCCCTGATACTCATCTCATCTCATCTCATCATGTTCCTCTTGTACCTTGCGGTGTCGAGGTGAAGTATAAACTTCGTGAGAGTGCCCGGTTATGGGCTTCGTATATCGACATTCCCATGGATTCTGTTATTCCCTCAGTCCAACGTTTACGTGGTCGGCCTCTTCCTCTGTTTCCATCTGGTCTGTACATCATTGCTTGTTGTGGCATGCTGTTGACTGGTAGCCTACTTGCATGGCCAAACCATTTGACTTGCTGCTTTCTAATAAAATCTAGAGCAGCTTTAACCCCTACTTTAGTCCTGATTTCTTCATTTCTGATCTTATCTCTTCTTGATACGTTGAGTATTCTTCTCAGAAACCTCATTTCTGTTGTTGTGATTTTTCTTTTCTCTTTTTCTGTCATTGTCCAGGTTTGGCATTGGTAGCAGAGAGTTGGTAGGAAGATTGTGTTGTAAAGTGCTTTCTTAGTAGTTATTGATACTACAGGAATAATATTATTGTCATCTCTCGTCAGACGCCAGTGATGAATATCAGACGCTTTTCAATAGCACTTGGCCAAAATGATGTCACCAGAGTGGCCAAAACCAAAAGGGGATAACTCCGTCTGGAGTTTCTCACTGTTGCTAGAAGAAAAACACTGGATTACTTCCCCTGCCTCTGGTTCTAGGAAGGACTGCTGATGGCTAAAAGTACTGAGTGACACCTGGGCTAGACAGTTAACCCTCCTAAAAGAATTCTAGTCCAAACGTATCGGACGAACGTTTACAGCCAAAGTTGTCCATAATTAGACTCAGCCAAGATGTCCCACGCCCGCCTCAAATGTCTGCAAATCAAAAATAACAAGCCTTGAATATTCTAGCCCATTATGCAGGTTCATAAGACTCACAGAGACAACAACTGGACATATATTCAGAGGACAATCCTCATATGATGAGGTGGGGTATCACCTGTGGGCCTGTAACGTATTGGTCTATTTGGCGGGAAGGTGGGGCGGTAATCTAAACAACTCTACCAACCTCACGCTTCTACCTATACAACGAACAAGACATCACAGATACCAAATGGAGATATATTCTCACACATAAACCACCCACTCTGAGAATACTACCATCTGTTTTAGAACGTGACCGGGGTGTGACTAAGGTCGGGGTTTGTAAATATTGGCTCCAATGTCTTGTTATTTTGGCAAGCACACTGCACGATTTACTGCAGGTAAAAATGAGTATTTAGGTATGTGAACCGTTCTCATAAATATGATTGAGCCAACTGACATACAGGATCCACTAAATCCGACAAAAGTAATGGGGTGTCTTATCTAACTGTGTCCCCAGGCTGTCATACACACAAAATTTACGTTCCGTCCCCGGCATATTCTGCACACAGATAAGGTAAAGATTCACACACACAATATATATGCGTACAAGGTCTGAATCTTTAACAAAGGCATTATGTAACACCTGAAAACTTTACCAAAAGTCCGGTAAAGATAGGCTCTTCCCTAGATGAGATTGAACCAAAAGTGAAGATAGATTGAACTCTGCAGAAACTATACAGAATTTACAGAGATATCAAACTCTTCAAAAGAAGATGAATCAGTAATCATAGCACGATAAGAACTGGAAGCACAGGAATATAGGACAGTGGTATAGACGTTCGAATCTCAGGCTGTCTTTCTTACAGAAGCAACGGTGCCGTAGCAAACTCCGCCAAAATACATACATGACATGTAGTATACTTCTCATATCAAACAAAGATTGTATAAAATATCTAACACAAATCTTATCATTAAAAAAAAAACATCTATTTATGCTCACCAATGCAACATAGAGGCAAAATGGGCCCACAATGGGCCTACACCCGCTCCCTGTATGTCTACATCCTTCTCTGGCCAAGACTCAAGTGAAGTCCTGGTCCAGCCCGGGAGTTTTACCTAACTATTCCATTCTATTTCCAGCTACTGCCACATTCCTCGCCTCTATCTGAGCGATGGCATTCGTTACCATAAAAGGAATCACCACGGGCCCACACCTCAAACTCTCGATTCCCCGAAACCCTGCTCTCTACTAGTCTGTAAATTGGCGAAACTGAAACGCTATGTGACAGATCTCAATTGAAATAAGAAAAAGAGTGTTGAGGGCATACATAGAGCCTGTTCTTTTGTATGGATGTGAAACTTGGACAATGTGCAGTCAAGCTGAAAAACATCTGATGGCTGCAGAAATGTGGTTTCTGAGGGAAATGCAAAGAATACCACGGACAGATAGAAAAACCAATGACCAAGTACTATAGGAGACAAATGAAACTCGTAAATTGATTAGAGAAATTACACGTAGACAGTCAACATTTTTTGGACATGTTATGAGAAGAAATGAATTGGAGAACTTAGTGACAACTGGCAAGATCGAAGGAAACAGACCAAGAGGAAAATACCTGGATGGCTTGGCTACATGGTATGGACGAGACAGGAACACTGAGCTGATCCATAACTCTGGTGGTCGAGTGAAATGGCGAGTCATGACCGCCCACGCTTTCTGGCATGGCAATGATTGATTGATTGATTAGACAGATAAACAATGTTAATAAGATATCGTGAAAGAAGTTAATTCACTCTAGAAAAAAAAAAGTCCACATTCTTTAGGCACATCACGAGAAGGGAAAAACTGGAGTACTTCGTGATCACGCGAAAGTTGAATGAGTAAGGGGGCAAAGGGAGACTGATAGAGGAAAGATGCTATTAGACAGCCTGACATCATAGCAGGGTAAAACATTATGAGATTGGTTGATTGATTGATTTAGGAACCGACAACACAGCATTCGGGACATTATGAGAAAATACTGAAATTACATGAGACAAAAAGCTGTGGTCAGGTATGATAACAAATGCCTCACATGGATATTAGGAGAAGAAGTGGCCTTACGCCAAACTCTTTGCAATTTCCAACTGCTTTTGCTATTTTTAAAGAGTACAATTTGCACACGAGACCTCTTGCATAATGTCATCATTCGAGAAGGCTGGGCATCAAATCTTATTACCTAAGATATCAGACGATGTGAAATATTAGAAACTAGTGGTTCTTGTAAAATGTCCAACCCTCTGGTAGGAGGTAACTTCTGAATTTGACACCAAAAACTCCCAGCCTTACCTCCCCAAATACGTATGAACATTGAGATGAGAGTAATGAATCGTATACAGGTTGATGTGGGTAAGTATTTGAAGAATAACTGTAGTTTTGCAGATTAGTTGCATATCCATTACAGGACGTGGCAGTCAAACCCAGCGTTTTTGGCTGATTTTATTTCCTGGCAAGTTTATGTTCAGTAGTTTGCCATTGCTTTCTGAATGACTGGCATCCCTTCAGTGCATTCATAACCTCTTCGTGACAGAGCCGGCTTTATTGCGGGTGGAGAATAATATTTATGCATAAGTAGTAGTCTAGGCGATATATATAATATATATATATATATATATATATATATATATATATATATATATATATATATATATATATATATGTTGTGTTGTTTGTTTGCATATCCTTTACAGGACATCGCTGTCAACATCAGCATCTTTCATATGATTGTTGATTTGTTTAGCAAGATTAAGCTCAGTAGTTTGCCATTGCTTTATGAGCAGCCGGCTCACATACCCCGTAAGTTACCGATGCGATTCGAACCACTGCTGATTCTCACTGTCGTCACGTTACTTACGAGAGTATACGAGATTACGGAGAAAAGTCGCTAACCTCTAGGCCAGAAAGTTGGCAAATATACACTACGAAGGACAAAATTTGATTGTCAACGTCTTCGCTTCACTCGCAGGCACTCAGCTTCTTCATACGCACTCAAAAAAAAACCGTATGGTAACTTTCTATCATTTATTTCCAGGCGAACCTGATATCATCACACAATAAATACAGGCGGTAATTCTCATACGAATATACATATGCCGCCTTTCATAATCTAATAGCATACGATAGTCTCACACTTCACTACTCGCTCTACTAAAACTAGTACTCTCACAATCATTAAACATTTGCTCAAAAGAAACACGTCCTCTCTGAAAACTGTCCCCAAGTCGTCAGCTCAACCGCTGGGCTAGTTGCACTAGACCCGGGCTGTTGTGTGAACTTCGTGCTATCTCAACAGTCACGTTGTACTACAGCTGTCCGTGCTAGGATCGGTCAGTCGATGTACTGACCTCTGTTCAGGGCAGTGTCCCGTGACCGGTGGTCCCCTTGAGAATCACCCCGTCTGGTCCTACCGTTACTCTGTCTAATGCACGATAGTGTCCCTTACCACGTCCTGTCTACTGTCCTGTAGATGTCCTGTCTCCTGACCTTCTGGTGTCCTGACTGATGTCCTGTCCCATGACCCTCTGATGTCCTAACTTATGTCCTGTCTCTACTCTACCGGTTATACTCTTAATATCCTTATCTATAACCTCTATGTCGTTATCTTAGTTGTCCTAACTCTAATCTGTCCCTTGTCCTCTATATGTCCTGTAGTTGCCCCTCAACACTCTGACATTGATCTATGTGCATTGAAGAATGAGGAGGTAGAAGATAAATTCAACTTAGAGGTAAAGAACACTCTTACACATATAGCTTGTTGAATTAAAGATTTTAATTATAAATTTCTACATTATATATTGTACAACGTTTTGTTGGTTAAAATTATGGCTATGAGACTAATCTTGGCGGGGGTGATGGCGAGTGAACAGATGAAGCGGAGGGAAATGATCATCATAATCTTGGCGGTCGGTGATGGTGGTGTGAGATCTTTTGAGGGGTAAAAAGTGGGGTATATTTTGTTGTGTAACGGGGTATTTCGTGTGAAAGAGGAAATCTTCGGTGAAGATTGGGTGGGAACGGGGGGGGGGGGGGGGGGGGGGGTATATATTTTGTTGGTAAGAATGTAAAAAGAGTTGCGCGGGGTATATATATTTTGTTGATAAGATTAGCGTCATGGTGGCAAGGTTGATGATGGATGAGGCGGGAAAAGTGGGAAAGTGACTGAAAAGTGTTACGTTGCGAATATATATTGTGGGCGGTGGGTTATATTATTTGTGTGAAGAAAAAAGGAAACGCGTGGGGTAATCTGTTCGTGTTTTTGTGGGTGTCAGTGGTAGAAGAACGTGCTGGGGTCGAAGTAGGGGAGGTAGTAGGTTTGAATCCTGGTTACTATATGTTGTTGAGGATTTTAGTGGAATGATCTTCAATGTGTGATGAGGGTGTAGTGACTGTCGGTATCAGCTGAACAAAGGTAAAGAGGGTCGTAGTGATTATCATTACTTGATAAGAGGTGGGCCGTACCAGCTGTGGTGATGATTGTCTGGGGGGTAGCAGAACACGCCGCCTGAGAAGAACTATCATTGTTTGTCAATACGCATTACATCCTCCAGAGGGGTGTCGACAACCTCTCTGAAAGTATGACCCATACACGTATGAGGCAATTGGTTGGAGAGGTAGTCTAGGCAACCACCGCACTATTCCAGGGTATTGGTCTCCAGTAAGAGGCGGGTAGCCGCAATCCTGTCATGAGGGTTCATTGTCTAAAACAGATACAAATAGACAAAAAAGATACATACGTACACACACACACACACACACACACATGAGTACAGACCTATACTTGAGACAGTGACAGACAAGTAAAGAGAAGTAAACACAACCACACACACACACGCACACACACTTCTACATACAGATACGTACAGACAAAGAGCAAGAATTCATACACACAAATGTCCAGACCGGAGGGTGATAGAGAGCGAGAGTTATCATTTTATCATGCGACTGGGTTATCTGATCTAAGCACTCCCACTATGATAGAAAAACCACACGGGTTTCCTACCAACAGACCCGTGGAATGTCATCCCGGTTGCCTGGGAAGAAAGCTTAATGAGAATAACAGGCAGAAGACTACGGGATTTGGTACTAAAAATCCTCTGGCTCTACCCTAGCTGGCGTGAAGCATAGTCTGGAAAGTTAATTCAGTTTTGTTCCTCCTCTGTAAATGCAAATACATTGATTTGTATTTTGTAACATTCTTCCAAGGCGGGTAAATCAACTAAATTGACCCCGGTGAAATCAACTACACAAATATACATCCAAAGACAGCCATACCCACGTACAAACAACTTTAAAGACACACCCATATCCTCTTCCATACATACTGTCATCACAACTATACACAAGTACTCACGTACAAACATCAACTACACAAATATACATCCAAAGACAGACACACCCATGCACACAAATACAAAGACAACCATACCCACGTACAAACAAGATCAAAGACACAGACAGACACACTTACACAAAGAGGGTCACACAAACACACCCAACTATACACAAACACACTCACCCATACACACCTACACACACTCACACACACACACCTACACACAATCACACACACACACACACACACACACACACACTTGATACACACAAATACAAAGACAACCATACCCACGTACAAACAAAATCAAAGACAACTACATACAGAAATACAAAGAAGCAAACACACCCAACTTGATATACTTCTACATACAGACGAATGTACACAACCACGTACAGACACATCTGTACGTACACACAGACATCAACTACACATCTACAAACACAAAGACATCACACACATCCTATCATTACTAGTGTCATCACAACAACCACACACAGACAGACATACACACATGAACACAAAGACACCCAAGTACAGACAAGTTCACATACACTTCTACATTCAGACACGTACTCACACACGTACAGACATACTCAACTACAGGCATGAACACTGACACACAACCATATCCTCTTCCATACATACACACGCACTTGTAACACAGACATGATCATCACAACTATACACAAGTACTCACGTACAGACATCAACTACACACATATACATCCAAAGACAGACACACCCATACACACAAATACAAAGACAACCATACCCACGTACAAACAACTTCAAAGACACAGACACACTCACCCATACACACGTACACATACACACACACACTCACACACAGCGAGAGATACACTTGATACATACAGACATCACGAGTGTAGACACAACCACATACACACATGAACACAAAGACACACCCATACACACTTGATACACTTCTACATACAGACATCACGAGTGCAGACCCACACACATACACACATGAACACAAAGACATCACACCCATATCCTCTTCCATACATACTATCATCACAACTATACACAACAACGTAAGACACATCTGCACGTACAGACACACCTACACAAAGAGGGTCACACAAAAACACCCAAGTACACACAGACACACTCACCCATACACACGTTCAAACACCTACAATTACACACAGACACACACAAGTACAGAGTCACCACAACAACATCCACAGCACAACTATACCCAACCACACACCTACAAACACAAAGACACACCCATATCCTCTTCCATACATAGTGTCATCACAACTATACACAATCACACACAGACAGACATACACACACATGAACACAAAGACACCCAAGTACAGACAAGTTCACATACACTTCTACACACACACACACACACACACACACACACACACACACACACACACACACACACTTGATACACACAAATACAAAGACAACCATACCCACATACAAACAAGATCAAAGACACAGACAGACACACTTACACAAAGAGGGTCACACAAACACACCCAACTACACACAAACACACTCACCCATACACACCTACAAACACGTACACACACACACACACACACGTACACACCTACAATTACACACACAGACACACATAAGTACAGATTCACCACAACAACATCCACATCACAACTATACCCAACCACACACACAGACAGACATACACACTTGTAGTCACAGACATCAACTACGCAAATACACCCATACATATACAAAGACAACCATACCCACGTACAAACAAGATCAAAGACACAGAAACCAACTAGACAAATACACACACAAACAGACATCACGAGTGCACACATCCATATCCTCTTCCTGGCCCCATAAGACTAAACTACATAAACCACATACCTCTTTTTGGTAACGAACGCGGATGTCCGAGAAAACCCCTACGTCATCAGCGCCATATCCATTAAGTGGTAGCGTGAGTCATCGGTCTCATGAAGGCGGGTGGTGGCGTGAGAAAAAGCCTGTCTACAAATCTGCCACGTCAGCTCTGTAGAGTCGTGTGCAGAACCAGTGTATAAAATAGACGGCGTCTCCTCACTTGCTCTACACCAGTTCACGGGCTGACTTTAGTAGCTACAGAGGTATTTTTAAATCAGGCTGGTGTGAGCAGTGTTCGTGTAGTGAGCAGATATTGTTCACGTGGTGACTTGGCTAGCTACAACGGTGAATCAGGTTGGTGTGAGCCTTATTCGTGTCGTCGGCAGCTGATAAAACACTGAAACATATTGCGTATACACCAGATAATTGGAAACACATGGTTTAAACACCATAAAAGACGACTGTACACATGGATAAGCCCTGATAAGAAAATACGCAACCAAATTGACTACATACTAATTAATAAAAGATTTAGAAATGCTTTAATTAATGTAAAGACAATGCCTGGTGCTGACTCTAATAGTGATCATGTACCACTATGTGGACAAATAAAAGTAAGAATAAAGAGAGGGGAAAAAATGGTTAAGAACATGAGACTTAATAAAGAGGTTCTGAAAATAGATAAAGAAATTCAAGAACAATACAGAGTGACTGTGAAAAATAGGTACAATGCAATAACTAAAATACAGAGTATAGATGAACAATGGGAAATTTTAAGGGACTCCATTCATCAAACTAGCAAAGAAGTATTACCGGAGAGAGGTAAAATAGCTAAGAAAAAATGGATGAATGAAGATATCTTAAAACTGATGGACAAAAGAAACCAGAGTAAAAATGACAAACAAGAATACGCTAAGATAAATAAAGAAATAAAAGATAAATGTGGGAAGGCTAAAGAAAGTTGGTTAAACAAGCAATACAAAAAAATTGAAATAAATTCCATTAAAGATACAAAAAATATGCACAGACAAATCAGTGAGCTTACAGGAAGAAAAATAAGAATAAATACAGGGTGTTTGAAATCAAAAACAGGAAAGATAATATTAGAGGAAGATGCTATAATGAAGAGATGGAATGAGTATATAAGAGAATTATATGAAGGAGAAAGGGACGAATTAACAGAAGATAGTAACTTAGAAGGTCCACCTATTCTGAAAGAAGAAGTCGCTGACGCTATGAAACGTATGAAGAAAGGAAAAACAGCTGGGCCAGATGAAATCACAATAGAAGAATTAGAAGTATTGGGAGAATTTGGAGTAGATATATTAACCAAAATGTTGAATGATATTTACAGCAGTGGATATTTACCCAGTGATATGCTGAAATCTGTATTTATAGCTATACCAAAAAGACCAGGAGCAATTGATTGTGAAAATTTTCGTACAATTAACCTTATAAACCATATCACTAAGCTTCTACTCAGAATCATAATAAGAAGAACCAAAAAGAAAAGAAAAATGGAAATTAGTGAAGAACAGTATGGATTTATGGAAGGAAAGGGCACAAACAATGCAATTTATACATTACGGACACTAATAGAAAGGTCAATAGAGAAACAGAGAGACATATATTTGTGCTTCATAGATTATACTAAGGCATTTGATAAAGTAAAACATGATGAACTGATTAAAATGTTGGAAGATATCAACACTGATGGAAAAGATTTAAGAATAATAAAGAATATTTACTGGAACCAAGTAGCAGCAATTAAAATGGGAAATAAAGAGGGTAGTTACGAACAGATAAAGTACGACAAGGGTGTGTCTTGTCACCAGATCTTTTCTCCCTGTATAGCGAAGTAATAATGAGAGAGATCAAAGAGATGCCAGGAATACTAGTTGGAGGTTATTATATAAATAATATACGCTATGCAGATGACACAGTATTGGTGGCGGATAATTCAACAGACCTACAACAATTATTAGACGTTGTAGTAACAGAGAGTGCAAGGAAAGGACTCAACTTGAATATCAAGAAAACAGTAACAATGGTAATATCAAAGAAAATGGTGACACCAAAATGTGACATAGAAATAGAAGGGAAAATCCTTAACCAAGTTGATAATTTTAGATACCTAGGGGCATTTATAACATCAGATGTACAACAGAGATTAGGAGCAGAATAGGGCAGGCAAAAGCCGCATTTCATAAAATGAAGAGTATCTTATGCAATAAGTCACTGTCACTGAATGTAAGAAAGAGAGTGCTGAAATGCTATGTAGAACCAGTTTTGCTGTATGGCAGTGAATCTTGGAATATAAATGAACAAATTAAGAAGAAATTAGAAGCAACAGAGATGTGGTTCCTGAGACGAATGTTGCGAATTCCTTGGACTGCCAGAGTAACTAACGATGACTGCCTGAAACAGGCTAATGAAACTAGAACATTATATACAACAATAAGACAGAGACAAACAGCTTTCCTCGGTCATGTGATGAGAAGAGAGGCATTGGAGAACATCGTAACAACTGGAAAGATCGAGGGGAAGAGAGGCAGAGATAGACCAAGAGAAGTGATGCTGGATGGATTGAGACGGTGGCATGGAGGAATATCAGCAACAGAGTTGATCCAGAAAACCAAAGACCGAGATCTATGGAGAGCAATGAACGCCTACGCCAGCCGGCACGGCACTTGATGATGATGATGATGATACACCAGAACTTTTTGCAGTTGTAAGAAAAACAAGTGTGTGACTTATTAATATACCAGTTTATCAATATGACCACCAGATCTACTTTCATGTGTTCAGTATGCGACAAAGCCTATTGTTATAAGTATAACCTAAATCGCCACATTCGGACCATTCACGGTACCAAAGGTCAACCACACTTATTTCGTATCTGTGGACACCTTTTCAATAGACAAGACAAGCTACAACGACACATACGAACACAGCATCAGCCACGTATGAATACACCAAACACTACAGCTCCATCATCACATCAGAGATCACCACCGCATGTGTATTTACGGCATCCTCATACTACGATCTCGTCTCAAGTAGCAGACTGCCACCACTGTGACTTCAATGATAAGCTTACCCGCCACAATGGGACCATTCATAATGAGTATACGTGTCAGTTACGTGACAATCTATACAATTCGAACCTTCAACGTTACTTACGAACACATCACCATATACCACGAGAAAGGACGACACCCTTAGACACCCCGACAACTCGTCCACTCATAGTAGCAGAGGATATCCAACCAAATGATAGGAACAGCTTGGCAGCCCTTAAGGCGTACTGCAAGGACCTATCGCTTATGCTACCCAATCAAGTGGTAGTATTAGAAAAAAGTGTTGACCACCGCTACCGGGTGGTTTTGATATGATACATTCATAAAAAGAAGTATTCAGATATCTTGTATGATATCTCATGTGATATCTCATGCGTGATGACTTCGACAACAACAGTGTTGTTTTTGATAGTCAACCATCAGAGCCCGGAAGAATGAAGATCACTAATCCAGAACTGTTTGGTTTTTCACTAACCATGTATGTCATTGATCTTTTCTCACTAAACTGTTTTGATGAATATGTATGTCATTGATTTTTTTTCTTATATTACTAAACTGCTTTAATGTGAACACACATATTTTGGTGATTAAAAATATTGAAACCAAGTTTTGTGTTGATTTTCTTTAATGGTTTTGTTTTCATGACGTTGTCTTGTCGGAACAGAGCTTACATTACCAGATATGAACAAAGGGGAAAAGTTTGGACAAATACAGAAATATTTCAGTCAAATGTATAAAAACTAGGAGTTAACCAACTATGAAAAGACCTAAAGAGAGAAATATCTCAACCACACTTATAAAAATAATCAATGGAAAAAAAATCTTGGCCAAATAGAAAAATGTGTCAACCAAATGGAAAAAAAATATTGACCAAGTAATGAAATACACCATTGAAGTTTATGAAAAGTCGGAAAATTTGTCAAACTAAAAAGGGAGAGATGTCGGCCAAATACAGATATACCTCGTCCAAACTTATAAAAACATAAGAAAAAATAACCAAAAAGACCAAAATACGAAATGTCTCTAACAAACTTATAAAAAGATAGGAAAAATATTACAACTAAAATGTTGATCAAAAGTTATAAATGCAAACATTATAAAAATAATCAGATGTGAAAAAAAATATTGACCAAGTAAAAGACATATTAAACTTGTCAGCAAAACTTATGAAACTTATTTGTTCAAGTACAGAAATAGCTATGGAAAAGCATGTCCACAAAACTAACGGGAAAAAAAAGAAAAAAAATATAACTTCTGTAGTCAAACGTGTCCTATCTGAAAACACATTTCACCATACATAATCATCACCACTTTCCTTGTTTTACATTACCGAAGGCCTTCACCGTATCTGCTACAGAAACCCTTATACATCACTCATCTCTCCACACTCTTGTTTGCTTTCTAATACACAGTGGTCACATCACCAAGAACTTCAAACCTCAATTGTACACGTGCTCTAATAAAACAGTCATAACAACATGTATGGCTATGTAATCTGTGACTACATCGGGGATAGTTCATTCGAGTATTCGTCACCAAAGATCCATTTCCCATGGCTGACATCTTCAACTTGCTATACCACATCTTATTCTAACATACACTTTACATGAAATTTCCCAAATTTGGGATCTATTAAAGAATACGTAATGAGATACAACAAGACAACAAGAAGATATCATACAAAACAACTCACAAACCAGACTTAGAACTAATACCATTTCAGATGAACCTCCCAGCCACTACTAGAACACAAACATATCATAATAGAAATCATAACGAAACACAAACAACACATGACACACAGAGCTTACATCACCAGACAAAACACCTGGACTCAACCAAAGTTTGCTTCTTGTACTGTAGAATTCTACCAACACTTCTATCACCAAAGCTAAACAGCTACCACACAACCACTGGGCATTTGTCCAACATAATACTCATACCCTCGCCAACGGACATTAACGAAACGCATACATACACATTGTCAGACATTGGATTTAAATCCCCTACTACTAACATATCACCGTTGTCGAATTGCCCTGTTTCACAAAAACACCCTCTTGTCAGTTGTTACTGGCCTGAAAACCATTACACTAGTCCAGAATTGTGACTCATGGAAGCTACACTCACACATCTGTGGTATGGATGTGCGAGCGGAGATTCTTCTATAGTATCACCTTGTAATCCAAACCTTGAAACTTTGTTTAAAACTTTTTCACCTTCCACTCATCAGGTACAATGACAGCTTTATTTGATAGACGGACATCGTGGTCAGAAGATGAGGATTGTTTTGAAGATGACAGTGTTTTGAAGGAGGATGCTTCTGGCTTCTTCACCCCAGCTTTATCATTAGACATTTTGTTCTGTCAGAAACCTACTCGTGGCACCCAACCCTGCTTTAGATGTGCCAGAGACAACCTTTGACTGGGGTGATGATTCGTCTTCAGACGAAGATATTGACCTTTTGGATAGCAGTCATGGCCAGGAGTCTCTCAAAAAAATTAATGTGTTGTGGAACGAAACCTATCCGACTGATGGTGTCCGAGGGTGTTCCTCATCAACGAATAAGGTGTGTATGGGTAGTAATGATCATAATTCACATGTGTATATTTGTAACCATGACCAATACCGAAGACCTAGGTGCTATACATGTTTTCTATATACATCTCTCTATACTACAAACCACCACTGACTCTTTTCTCAAGGCGTGACCAAAAGAATGTCGACAGTCTGTTTTTTTATGGGTTTTACCACGTCTCATTGTGAATTTTTTTAACTGATTTTCTTTACTGAAGTAGAAGGTTGCCACATGGCGTTTAGACAGAATGACGTCATCGGAAAAGACGGTGGAAAATCATATAGGGAAAACCCCACAAGAAACTAAGGAAACTTAGAAACAGGGTGACGCGAGACGACAACAGAGAAGGACAAGGGAGAGGACCTTGTGTGATTCGGCTGAGGCGCGACATATTGTGTGAAGCCCGTGTTCGTTTTGGAGATTTGGTTGTGAGAAGGCAAAAGCTTGGCTGAGGACTATCAGGTGGAGGATGTCTAACGAGGAAAGTGTCAATAGCGAGCAGAGGACCTGAAGGCAATCTACACCTAGACAATCTGTGAAAATGAGAACAGCGAGATAGATTGAGCTCCTAACTACAGTCGGACATTACTGGGATAGAGTCGTAAATATTTTGTGTGAATGCCGTTCCTGTGTTAAAAGGGACAATTCATTTTTCTCGATGAATCCATTGTATTGATCCAGCGCATCATTAAAAGAATGTGTGAGTACTGTTGTTTAGGATGGCGTCGGTTGATTCTTCGCATTTACAGTTCGAGCTTATTATTGCTTCAACGTTGACGTTGCCAATTTGATAATTGCGGGAGTTGCGTTGTGGCAGATGTGGAGGCATCGATCCGGAGCTCAAGATATTGATTATCAAGTAAATTATTGTCAAGATAGCTCCTACCAAAATAGTCGAAAGTAAAGATGAATGCACACCATAACTCAAAGTAACGCACGGTGCAACACGGGAACTGAAAGTGCGCAGGAAGAGGCGGTGGTCAAAATGTCGGCACAAACAGTGGAACATTTCAGAAATCAGTGAAAGTAATTCATAATGTATTATTCTGAAAATACCTGTGGAAGGTAAGAAGAACATTAGATTATATATTAATATATCTTGTTATTGGACACATACAAGAGCTCTTGCTGACGTGCCTAAAAATGTACGAGTGCCACAATAATTACAGCAACATTTGCACGTCACAGAAATAACTACACATTATACGCGCACCATTTGAAACATACTGTCCACGACGCTATATTAAGGAAGAAACGACGATACAAACATTGCAGACTGTAAACATTGAAGTATGTAATTATTACTAACATATCAGACTTCGTGGGACAATGCAAACTACACAGTTGACACACACACTGACACGCAAACGTCAACAAAGAGAATGACACCAAACACGATTATATTTGCTGCCGACACTCTGTCATAAATTCACTATCGGCGCAAAGGACATTCGATACGTCTATAGACATTATTTATTGTACATGTCTGAAAACTTGCTGACGTCGGATGTTGGAGGATGCTATACACTACCAGGAAGATTACCTTCGCCACATAGATTGTCATCTCTCAAGGAAGTTTAGGTGTGACATTCAATTGGTCGCTACACGTTATATATCACGTCAGGACTTATTATATATACTCCTACACTGATACCCTGACGCCAGGACATTGAGGCAACGCTTCTACACAAAATACCACACACGATTTGAAGAGTTTACGATTTGTATGCGCTTACCAATACTTACATTGGCTATATTATAATTATATAAGCAGCAACTATTAATTACAAATGCCAACCACGGATATATTCGTTCATCCGTATTCAAGTCAACGAGATTAGCGGAACACAAGGGATACCAACGCTATTCATAAGGAATTCACGGACATTATTTTATACTTGAGGACACTACTGACGGGATGGAGGACATTACAACACCATTATCCACATACCGGACAACAACTCTCACTTCAAGACGACACGTACACGTACACTAGGACATACTATTTTTAAATCACAGAGGATTTCGTTACATTTGAAGAATTCAACTCGGTCAGTCGGGACCGAACATTAACTCATTACGTCGACATCTACGGACAACAGTAACGTTTGGACACAACCTCAACCTTCTTTCCACACGTCGTATTGGACCAAAGGAGTCAACCCAAGTATTGCACAAGGCCAGTATATGTTATTGTTGGTTAATGTGTTGTTGTTGATAAATGAGGTGCCTATTATTTAATATTAAGTAAATTAGTGCAAAAATGGATAGTGGGAGCGGTTGGAAGAGCGTTTCTACATTAAACAAGGACACTTGTGGTGGCAACACATAATTGTTGTCTTGTGTTAAGTGTAGTAGTAATTTCTATAAATGTACTATTGTCTTTTATGAAAGAAAATATCTAGTTACGGCACTCGTCAGTCGTCTTCTGTCATTGTTGACTGTCTAGTATTATATATTCTTTATACTGAATATATTTCTTATACTATTTTCTGTTATTTACAGATAGTAACACTTAAGATATATAGATAGCAAGAAGTTGCTGAATTTCGTTATTGTTCAATTTTACATTGCTGTTGAGTTGCAGTTCACATTTTGGTTCAGCAGTTGTTATATTGATTGTCTACTCTGAATCGAACATATTTACATTCTTGCATTATTCTATCATAATTTGTTATACAGGTAGGTCAAGATGGCTACACTTCAAGATTACGTTATATTAGGAGAGAAAAATGGTTTAGCTGGTGCGGACCTTAGAAACTGGGTACTGCAAGAATTCAAAGCTCAAACCGCACGTGAAAAGGAGGCAAAGCAACTTCAAGCTACACGTGAACGAGAAGATTGGTAGAGAAGTAAGCTCGTAAAAAGGACAAAGAGAAATGAGATTGCTATCAAGCGAGAGGAAATAGCTCTGAAGGAACAGGAGATAGCGCGGCAAAGTGAAAAGATAGATGAAAGGAGAAAAGAGTTAAAGGCAAGACAGATAACCGCAGAGGCAGAGTTAAGGCAAGACAGATAACTCGTAGAGGCAGAAGTTAAAGGCTAGACAATTAGCCGTAGATGCAGAAATCAAACAAAAACGACTCGCACTTGAAAAGGAGAAGGCTTGCAAAGGAAACAATTTGGAAGGAGCAAATGAGGAAACAAAAACAAATGTATGAAATAAAGAAAGTAATCACACAGGTAAAGTATGTGCTACAAGTAGTGAAAGAACCGAACGCCAGAGATTTCGTTCAGAAAGTAACTATCGAACACAAGTCTAACGAAACACTTACAAGTACAAATGCCCAAATTGAAACAACACAAGAAAAAGAAGTAAGAAGAAAAGACGCAAATAGAACAGTGTACATCAACTGTAAACATGCATGATACAACGCTACTGAGTGATAGCACAACGGTAAATAATTGCGAATACCAAGATTTGCACAAAGTCAACAAACCCAAACACGAAGAAATAACTATTATTACAACAAAAAACACCAAGCGTGATTACATGTCTCTCAATGATAGTTTTATTAAACATCCCAAAAAGAGAATAAAGGTTACACGCACTCAGTATAAACAACAGAGACAGCATACTAAAGTGTTGCCTAACCAACGGCAATGGGATTTGATAACAATAATTATGGCTCAGATCATAACTTTAGTAACGTTGAACATATCACATGTTGAATGCGTCATCATGAACAATTATATTCGAACGAAGATATATGCAATTGATGTCAGTAAAAACATGTACGCACAAGCGAGGCAACATAGTGTAAACGGGTTCATACGAACAAAAAGGCATATCATAAACATGCACACAGAAGTGAAGAAGCATAGTGCAAACATACATACAAAAGGCAAGAAATGTATTACATACATACGCACAGAAGTCAAGAAGTGTGTCACAAACGTACATACAGAAATCATTAGGTGTATTACACACATGCACGCTGAAGTTAAAAAGTATGGCACTAACAGATACGCACAATCAAAAAAATACATTGCGTGCGGCATTACAATTACACACTCACAAATCAAGAGGGTTTACACACAAACCAGAAAGAAACATGTAGATTGGTTAACAGAAACCAAGGAATACACCACAAACATTTGTGCGCAAATCAAAACAAAGTTTGTAAACTTTAGAATAAAGGCAAAGATATACTTTACGAACTTGATAGGTAAATGCAGAGAACACTACAAACGACAAACTACACTTGTTTCTACTTATTGTAGTTATGCTTACTTGTCTTACTTCTGGTACAAATTTACCAAACATACGTCATTACAGCGTATACATTACAAAAGATACACAAGACTGAAAACAATAACATTGTTCCAATCAACAAAATTACAATGTACAAATATTGGCATGCGTGCAGAAGAGAGATTCTACAGATTTGAAACAAAGAAAGAAAGAAAGAAAATGAATGAAAGGAAGAATAAAAGAAAAGAATAAAAAGAAAAAGAAAATGGGATGAAAGTGTTACGTTCATATAAACACAGTACACTACAAACACATTAGGGTCTTATTACTTAGTTGTGTTAGGTGTCACTGTTATAAAATTGTAATTGTCAGAAATGTTCTCATTATCTCATATTCCAGTTCTCTATTGTCTGACAGTTATTATCAAGTATACTTATAATAGAGAGCAATATTATTTTGTCTCAATATTTATTGTGTTGTATCAGAAGAATACATTATATTTCTGATTTATTATCTTAGAAATCTTGAATCTTTGAGATATGATTCTTCACAAAACTATAGGATCTACAAGTCAATCGTAATCTTGCCGATATTCTAAGTCGACTATAAATATAAATATGTTATTCAATTTTAGTTTATTATAGTTAATTGTTCACAGAGTGTTAGAAAATTTGGAAATATGTGTTAGATAGCACCGAATTTACTGGCAATACACACACAGATCAACAATTACATAATCATTATGAATGCAAATAGATAGTTTAGGTAGTTGGATACTTCTGTCGATCTATGATTTTGACAGGATGATAAGAAATTTACGTGGGGAGGAACCAATGAGACATGGAGAACTTTGACCTGTGTGGCTTTTCTCCTGTGTCGGGTTTTCACTTGGATGGTTTGTGACGATGTGACTTTAAAGAAGAACCGGTGAACACGTATTGTGCTATGACAAGTTGAACTTAATGAACATTTTATAAAATTATTATGTAGTATGTGTATATAGAGTTAATTTAATGAATTGTGATAAGGATTGATTAGTTAACGTAGTTAGATTAAATACTTTGTTAGTATGATTGTATTTTAAGAATTGATCGTTAGTTATTATTACTTAATTATCTAGATGATGGGTCATAGGTTTTCAATTTTATTGTGATCGCCATTTCCAAGTATAGACACCACTACATATTTCATTATGAAATACGCCGTTAAATGATATTGTCACTCGGTCGTTATTGCCACACCTACACAAAGAGTTTATGATGACGTCTCTAAGGAGCATTTACCTCGATTACGCCTAAAATTATGACGTCATAATACTAGTACCTCACCTACCCGTTTGATGAGATTAAGATTCACGACATAGCAGTCGGAATTGCACAGATGATTACAAGACAATAGTAGATGCAACTGGTACCTGTTTATTCCTCACGTCCCCTTACTCCAGGTTTTGACCTAGAGAAGGACGCTTGTCCTTAGGGACAAATGAGGGACTGATCTTTATGATTAGTTAGTACAGCCTCCCCATGGGCTGTATACACGACATCTACCGTCGGTGTGTAGCTTGGAGGGCGTGCCCGTTATATATATATATTTTTTTTATTTTGTGGGTAATCGATAGGTGTCCATAGCATCTTGCTAGTCCGATAAAAGTCACTGTGTCTGCACTGCTATGTGTCAGGTTAATTCTCTTGATGAAAAAAAAATGATTACATCATTTTAAAAGGGAGGGGGGCATACTGCCACATGGCGTTTAGACAGAATGACGTCATCGGAAAAGACGGTGGAAAATCATATAGCGAAGACCCCACAAGAAACTAAGGAAACTTAGAAACAGGGTGACGCGAGACGACAACAGAGAAGGACAAGGGAGAGGACCTTGTGTGATTCGGCTGAGGCGCGACATATTGTGTGAAGCCCGTGTTCGTTTTGGAGATTTGGTTGTGAGAAGGCAAAAGCTTGGCTGAGGACTATCAGGTGGAGGATGTCTAACGAGGAAAGTGTCAATAGCGAGCAGAGGACCTGAAGGCAATCTACACCTAGACAATCTGTGAAAATGAGAACAGCGAGATAGATTGAGCTCCTAACTACAGTCGGACATTACTGGGATAGAGTCGTAAATATTTTGTGCGAATGCTGTTCCTGTGTTAAAAGGGACAATTCATTTTTCTCGATGAATCCATTGTATTGATCCAGCGCATCATTAAAAGAATGTGTGAGTACTGTTGTTTAGGATGGCGTCGGTTGATTCTTCGCATTTACAGTTCGAGCTTATTATTGCTTCAACGTTGACGTTGCCAATTTGATAATTGCGGGAGTTGCGTTGTGGCAAAGATATTGCAGTCTTGTAAGTTTCAATGTGTTTTATTTACATCCACAGGTTAATTTTGCACCAGAACCTCACTTCTTGACAGTCTGTGGCGAAACGCCAGTGGCTCATGTCCTCATGCCTTCTTTTATTTTGGGTAAACAGGGGGAAACGGCTTTCGGAAGCTATCAGTTCTCTTGTTCGCTCAATCTCCATGAAAGATAGTTCTTTGGGGTTACCTTCATAACACAATCTTTACATGGAGCGAGTAGGTATGGGTCTTTTCTTTCGGGTAGACCCGATGGAGCGCCCTGCGCCAAATGTGCACTGGTGCGGCTTCTGGAGGATTCATGTCCGTTTCTACTGATCGTTATCTACTGCCTAATGTCAAGAGTCCAAGTTAAAGATTGCGACATTCTAAAGGCAGAATACTGATGGCCTAAGAAAGGTAATCTTAGGTTGTAATTAGTTTTGCACTTATAAATCTCTATTGTCTTAAAGACTGAGAGGATATGGCGAAACAGCAGTCTTGCCATATCGGGAAGGGGTGACCGTTAGCCAATCTGGCTACGCGTCTTGATCTTGGCATGGCAAGGGAACACATCTGAAGAATAAGTAGTTACCAAATGATATCGCTGGTTCTTGGCAGCTGATGGACGAGTGATATCTTTCTTCCTACGGCTTACCGTTACTTAGTAGCATCTCTCTTTTAAATATAAGCACATTAGATAGCTACGGTGTGCCGGAAGGAGGGAAGGGCTCCTTGGGGATGGGGTCCACCAATTTATGATCTATCTTCTTGAGCCGGAAGATGCTATCCACGGTGCTATCTCTTTCGTCTTTTAGTCGATAGGATGATGTGGGGATTATAAATAAACTTCGTTATCTTATTGAGAGAACCTGCATTCCTCTGAATCTACGTGTTAGGTGAGGCACTGCCGGTACATTGCGGCGACAGCTCAGACAAGAGCAGCAGTCGGAAGAGGTAGTATCTTCTTTCATATTCTTGCTGGGAATGGGAAACTACACTGCGTGCCATACAACCCCACTACTATACTATTAGTTAACGGGGAGAAACACACAGATTACTAGGCGCACCACACCACAAGATCTTGGTTGTGAGAAAGGCATGGTTTGCAAGTGAGAGGGAAGCATGGACATGAATGTGCCCAATAATAATAAAGACTTGGTATGAGTGTGGAGAGTGAGTCTTATATGCAAAAGGTTCCAAGGGTCAAACGACAAGACCTCGTCAAGCTGAAGGCCTAGTCTAGGAAAGACGCTGCCAATCCAGCACCTCTTGTCAGGTCGGGCCGATTCAATCAGGGCTCTTGATTAGTATTATTATGTATATATTTTGTTATGGCAACTGATGTGCTGAGACCATTGGGAGTCTCCATGTAGGCTGTACCAGAAGTTTAGGCTGGAGACTCTCACAAATGTTTGTCCTTTCCAGGGTCCTTCTTTTGGAAGTATGAACAGAGCTGAAGGTCTCGACAGGACTCTACGCAGAAAGTATGTTTATGACTATGCCATGGCAAGGTTTGGGCCATGCCAGGTCTAAGGGTAAGATCTCTACGAGATAGAGCCACTGCTGACCTTGAAAGAATGACCATCAGCTGTACTGACACATCACCAGTCATCTCGATACACTTGGATTGAGTCCTTTTGTATTATTGGCTGGACCCCGCCAATCACTCAGACACACCCATTATTATATGAGAACTATTCTCCAGGACATTATTTCCTACCTGACATTATGCCAAGTGATTCCATGGCACTTCCCTAGAACATTTGATTACTAAAGACTGTGGTCCATGGAAACTTGGAAGTTTGGTTCTACAGAAGGCTGTTTTACATACAACCAATTACCTGGAAGGAAGGAGATTCTTGCACACGCGGTGAGCTGTATGTGGACGGATCGGACAGTGTATGAAGCTGGGTCTGTGAAGATAGCTACCTGAGGCTCTGTGCCTGAACGTTATCCTTGTTGTGTCTGTTTAGAACTGTCTGTTTTATCTGCCTTGATGTTTTCCTGTGCTGTTCTTGATTAGGTTAATAAAATTACTTTCAAGTTATTCTGACGATCGCCATGTTATTTATGCGGCAGCCAGAAATACACCTTAGAGGTTAGGTCCCGAGGTTGAAAGACAGAGTGACAGTGAGTCCAGGGAACGGAGGAGGGTTGGCAAGCAAAAACCTATCCCAGCCAGGGCAATAGAATAATATTGAAATATTGTTACATAGTTACTTGGGACCCTCGACGTAGCTTGTTACACAGTCCATATTGTTGGCAACGAAGAACGCAATGGTAACTGGCATCATGTAATCAGAGAACGTGAGAATTTTGAAAGGCGTGTACTAGACTTGGAAAAATTTTGAACCCAGTCTTGAGGAACAAGCACAGAAGAAAAGTCATCGAACAAAGGACACTGACGAAGAAGGCAGCTATAGTCTAGTTACCATGTTTCTCTCTGCCATATTAAAACAGTTATAAACAGAAATAAACTAGTATGCGTTTCCTTAATGTCGTTGGCGAAGGTATGAGTATTATGTTGGACAAATGCGCAGTGGTTGTGTGGTAGGTGTTTAGCTTTGGTGATAGAAGTGTTGGTAGAATTCTACAGTACAAAAAGCAAAATTTGGTTGAATCCAGGTGTTTCATCTGGTGATGTAAGCTCTGTGTGTCATGTGTTGTTTGTGTTTCGTTATGATTTCTATTATGATATGTTTGTGTTCTAGTAGTGGCTGGGAGGTTATTCTGATATGGTATTAGTTCTAAGTCTGGTTTGTGAGTTGTTTTGTATGATATGTTCTTGTTGTCTTGTTGTATCTCATTACGTAATCTTTAATAGATCCCAAATTTGGGAAATTTCATGTAAAGTGTATGTTAGAATAAGATGTGGTATAGCAAGTTGAAGATGTCAGCCATGGGAAATGGATCTTTGGTGACGAATACTCGAATGAACTATCCCCGATAAAGTCACAGATTACATAGCCATACATGTTGTTATGACTGTTTTATTAGAGCACGTGTACAATTGAGGTTTGAAGTTCTTGGTGATGTGACCACTTTGTATTAGAAAGCAACCAAGACTGTGGAGAGATGAGTGATGTATAAGGGTTTCTGTAGGAGATACGGTGAAGGCCTTCGGTAATGTAAAACAAGGAAAATGGTGATGATTATGTATTGTGAAATGTGTTTTCAGATAGGACACGTTTGACTACAGAAGTTATTTCTTTTTCTTTTTCTTTTTTTTTTCCGTTAGTTTTGTGGACATGCTTTTCCATGGCTATTTCTGTACTTGACCAAAAATTTTCATAAGTTTTGCTGACAAGTTTAATATGTCTTTTACTTGGTCAATATTTTTTTTTTCACATTTGGTTATGTTTATAATGTTTGGATTTATAACTTTTGATCAAAATTTTAGTTGTAATATTTTTTCCTATCTTTTTATAAGTTTGTTCGAGACATTTTGTATTTTGGTCTTTTCACATTTGGTTATTTTTTTTATGTTTTTATAAGTTTGGACGAGATATATCTGTATTTGGCCGACATCTTTCCCTTTTTAGTTGACAAATTTTCCGACTTTTCATAAACTTGAATGGTGTATTTCATTACTTGGTCAATATTTTTTTCCATTTGGTTGACACATTTTCCTATTTGGCCAAGATTTTTTCCCATTTGGTTAACAAATTTTCCTATTTGGCCAAGATTTGTTTCCATTGATTATTTTTATAAGTGTGGTTGAGATATTTCTCACTTTAGGTCTTTTCATACATGGTTAACTCCTAGTTTTTATACATTTGACTGAAATATTTCTGTATTTGTCATAACTTTTCCCCTTTGTTCATGTCTGGTAATGTAAGCTTTGTTCCGACAAGACAACGTCATGAAAACAAAACCACTAAAGAAAATCAACAAAAAACTTGGTTTCAATATTTTTATCACCAAAATATGTGTATTCACATCAAAGAAGTTTAGTAATATAAGGAAAAAAAATCAATGACATACATATTCATCAAAACAGTTTAGTGAGAAAAAATCAATGACATACATGGTTAGTGAAAAACCAAAAAGTTCTGGATTAGTGATCTTCATTCTTCCGGGCTCTGATGGTTGACTATCAAAAACAACACTGTTGTTGTCGAAGTCATCACACATGAGATATCACATGAGATATCATACAAGATATCTGAATACTTCTTTTTATGAATATATCATATCAAAACCACCCGGTAGCGGTGGTCAACACTTTTTTCTAATACTACCACTTGATTGGGTAGCATAAGCGATAGGTCCTTGCAGTACGCCTTAAGGGCTGCCAAGCTGTTCCTATCATTTGGTTGGATATCCTCTGCTACTATGAGTGGACGAGTTGTCGGGGTGTCTAAGGGTGTCGTCCTTTCTCGTGGTATATGGTGATGTGTTCGTAAGTAACGTTGAAGGTTCGAATTGTATAGATTGTCACGTAACTGACACGTATACTCATTATGAATGGTCCCATTGTGGCGGGTAAGCTTATCATTGAAGTCACAGTGGTGGCAGTCTGCTACTTGAGACGAGATCGTAGTATGAGGATGCCGTAAATATTCATGTGGTGGTGATCTCTGATGTGGTGATGGAGTTGTGGTGTTTGGTGTATTCATACGTGGCTGATGCTGTGTTTGTATGTGTAGCTTGTCTTGTCTATTATACCCCTTATCACATAAGTGTGGTTGACCTTTGGTACCGTGAATGGTCCGAATGTGGCGATTAAGGTTATACTTATAACAATAGGCTTTGTCGCATACTGAACACATGAAAGTAGATCTGGTGGTCATATTGATAACCTGGTATATAAATAAGTCACACTTTCGGTTTTTACAACCGCAAAAAGTTCTGGTGTATACACAATATGTTTCAGTGTTTTATCAGCTGCCGACGACACGAATAAGGCTCACACCAACCTGATTCACCGTTGTAGCTAGCCAAGTCAACACGTGAACAATATCTGCTCACTACACGAACACTGCTCACACCAGCCTGATTTAAAAATACCTCTGTAGCTAGCCAAGTCAGCCCGTGAACTGGTGTAGAGCAAGTGAGGAGACGCCGTCTATTTTATACACTGCTACGACCCTACAGAGCTGACGTGGGAGTTTTGTAGACAGGCTTTTCCTCACGCCACCGCCTGTTTTCACGAGACCGATGACTCACGCTACCACTTAATGAATATGGCGCTGATGACGTAGGGGTTTTCTCGGACATCCGCGTTCGTTACCAAAAAGGGGTATGTGGTTTATGTAGTTTAGTCTTGTGGGCAAGGAAGAGGATATGGGTGTCTTTGGGTGTGTATTTGTGTAGTTGATGTCTGTACGTGAGTACTTGTGTATAGTTGTGATGATCATGTCTGTGTTACAAGTGCGTGTGTATGTATGGAAGAGGATATGGTTGTGTGTCAGTGTTCATGTCTGTAGTTGAGTATGTCTGTACGTGTGTGTGTACGTGTCTGTATGTAGAAGTGTATGTGAACTTGTCTGTACTTGGGTGTCTTTGTGTTCATGTGTGTATGTCTGTCTGTGTGTGGTTGTTGTGATGACACTAGTAATGATAGGATGTGTGTGATGTCTTTGTGTTTGTAGGTGTGTAGTTGATGTCTGTGTGTACGTACAGATGTGTCTGTACGTGGTTGTGTACATTCGTCTGTATGTAGAAGTGTATCAAGTTGGGTGTGTTTGCTTCTTTGTATGTCTGTCTGTGTCTTTGATCTTGTTTGTACGTGGGTATGGTTGTCTTTGTATTTGTGTGTATCAAGTGTGTGTGTGTGTAATTGTAGGTGTGTGTGTGTTTGTAGGTGTGTATGGGTGAGTGTGTTTGTGTGTAGTTGGGTGTGTTTGTGTGACCCTCTTTGTGTAAGTGTGTCTGTCTGTGTCTTTGATCTTGTTTGTACGTGGGTATGGTTGTCTTTGTATTTGTGTGTATGGGTGTGTCTGTCTTTGGATGTATATTTGTGTAGTTGATGTCTGTACGTGAGTACTTGTGTATAGGTGTGATGACAGTATGTATGGAAGAGGATATGGGTGTGTGTATGTACGTGTTTGTACGTGTGTATGGTTGTCTTTGGATGTATATTTGTGTAGTTGATTTCACCGGGGTCAATTTAGTTGATTTACCCGCCTTGGAAGAATGTTACAAAATACAAATCAATGTATTTGCATTTACAGAGGAAGAACAAAACTGATTAACTTTCCAGACTATGCTTCGCGCCAGCTAGGGTAGAGCCAGAGGATTTTTAGTACCAAATCCCGTAGTCTTCTGCCTGTTATTCTCATTAAGATTTCTTCCCAAGCAACCGGGATGACATTCCACGGGTCTGTTGGTAGGAAGCCGTGTGGTTTTTCTATCATAGTGGGAGTGCTTAGATCAGATAACCCAGTCGCATGATAAAATGATAACTCTCGCTCTCTATCACTCTCCGGTCTGGTCATTTGTGTGTATGAATTCTTGCTCTTTGTCTGTACGTATCTGTATGTAGAAGCGTGTGTGTGTGTGTGTGTGTGTGTGTGTGTGTGTGTGTGTGTGTATCTTTTTTGTCTATTTGTATCTGTTATAGACAATGAACCCTCATGACAGGATTGCGGCTACCCCCCCCCCCCCCCCCCTCTTACTGGAGACCAATACACTGAAATAGTGCGGTGGTTGCCTAGACTACCTCTCCAACCAATTGCCTCATATGTGTATGGGTCATACTTTCAGAGAGGTTGTGGACTCCCACATATATTAAGAGTATGACTACCAATAGGGATTCCTTGAACTTCATAGGAATAGGTATCCACCCTTCTCCAGGTGTAATATGTTTAGCCATTCCTTCTCTTGAAATTACCATATATTCTGTCTTATCTTGGTTGATAACCAGCCCCATCTGTTGGGCTTTTCCCTTTAAGTGAGTCAATATTTCCAATGTCTTTTGTTCATTTTCCCCTATAATATCTATATTATCTGCATAACCAAGCGGCTTGGAAGTTCCTCCAATATCACATTCCTCCTTTATCTTCCTTACAACTTTCTCTAGAGCCAGATTGAACTACTACCACTGCTGTTGCTACTACTACTACTACTACTACTACTACTACTACTACTACTACTACTACTACTACTACTACTACTACTACTACTACTACTACTACTACTACTACTACTACTACTACTACTACTACTGCTGCTGCCGCTGCTGCTACTACGGCTGCTGCTGCAACTACGGCTGCTGCTGCTGCCGCCGCCGCCACCACCACCACTACCATTACTACTACTACTACTACTACTACTACTACTACTACTACTACTATTACTACTACTACTACTACTACTACTACTACTACTACTACTACTACTACTACTACTACTACTACTACTACTACTACTACAGCCACTACTATTACTAGACAGTTTTACTACCAATACTACTATAATACTACTTCTTTTTATTGCTGCTACTATCACCAACACTGCTACTACTATTATTAATACTACTACAACCACTTACACTAATACTACTACAATTGCTAATACTACTCTTACTGTCGGAGAACGCAAGATAGGGAGGGCATGATCGCCTAAGCCAGCCGATAAATCTCTTGATGATGATGATGGCATCTACTACTACTTTTACTGCAACTACTACTACTATAACCACCACCGCTACTACCAAATTACTACCACTACTAGTGCTGCTGCTGCTACTACTACTACTGCCACTACTACTACTACTACTACTACTACTACTACTACTACTACTACTACTACTACTACTACTACTACTACTACTACTACTACTACTACTATTGCTACTACTAGTATTACACAACTACCAACTCTCCTCTACTACTATTATTGCTACTGATAGTATTACTACTACAGCTTCTACTTCAATCATCACCCAACTACTACAACTACTATTACTACAACAACAACAACAACAACAACTACTACTACTACTACTACTACTACTACTACTACTACTACTACTACTACTATTACTACTACTACTACTACTACTACTACTACTACTACTACTACTACTACTACTACTACCACCACCACCACCACCTTTGTGTGAAGATAACGCCATTAATGGGGATTCCCGTAGCGTGAGGTAATACGAATTAATCCATACCTACGGAGATCGCAATTTGTGGGGCGATATGATCGCCTACGCCAGCCGACATGTTTCTTGCTATCGATGACTACTGCTAACGTCTCTTCCCTACTACTATTACTATCTGCAGTTACATTTACTTTCCTCTCATAATGTTGCTGGAACTTCCGTTACTATCAATATTATTACTACTTCTATTACTTAGACAGACAGCCTAACGATACTTATATAAACGATCAGGACTTCTCACTGGCAAGGAACACCAGGCCTCCTAAATCCAATGAGAAATAATCAAATTGATTTATTTGGTTATTTCGGGATTTGAAATGTAAATATTGAGCACAACCCACTACTGGCAATGCTGATCGTATTCTAGTATGTACCGAAATAACCAAATAAATCAATTTGATTATTGCTCATTGGATTTAGGAGGCCTGGTGTTCCTTGCCAGTGAGAAGTCCTGATCGTTTCGGGTCCACATCGATTGACGGACGTGAGTCGCGGAGATTTGGCAATCTTGAGCATGGCCTACGATGGGTGACGTTGTGATATTCTGTTATGATAATTTGGCTGTGTGTCCACGTGTGCCGCGTGGTTACACACCCGCTTCACACGCCAGTGATCCGGGGCTTGTTTCCGGATCCGGTCAGGGATATGCACTACTGACGAGTTCAAACGAGGGCGAAACTCAAGTATAGTGCTTCCATATTGATGTGGATAGGCCTTAGGTTCATACCAGAATACGATCAGCATTGCCAGTAGTGGGTTGTGCTCAATATTTAAATTTCAAATCCCGAAATAACCAAATAAATCAATTTGATTATTGCTCATTGGATTTAGGAGGCCTGGTGTTCCTTGCCAGTGAGAAGTCCTGATCGTTTCGGGTCCACATCGATTGACGGACGTCAATCGCGGCGATTGGGCAATCTTGAGCATGGCCTACGATGGGGGACGTTGTGATATTCTGTTATGATAATTTGGCTGTGTGTCCAACGTGTGCCGCGTGGTTACACACCCGCTTCACACGCCAGTGATCCGGGGCTTGTTTCCGGATCCGGTCAGGGATATGCACTACTGACGAGCTCAAACGAGGGCGAAGCTCGAGTATAGTACTTCCATATTGACGTGGATAGGCCTTAGGTTCATACCAGATTACGATCAGTATTGCCAGTAGTGGGTTGTGCTCAATATTTAAATTTCAAATCCCGAAATAACCAAATAAATCAACTTATATAAACATAAGATCTAGAACAGTGGTTCTCAACTTTTTTTGGCCAGTGTCCCCCTTTACCATATTTTCAGAACGTCATCCCCCGCCCCCTTCGTATTTCCTACCTAATAATTTGGCCCGTGCCCCCTTCACCATATTTTCAGAACGTCATTCCCCCCTTTCGAATTTCCTACCTTAAAATCCCGCCCCGCCCCCATACAGTATACGTAATAATGGAAGCTAAATTTAATAGCACATACTAAAACAAGTCTAGGCGTCCACATAAAACATGATTTGTGGGTCTACTTACTTTATAATTTGAATTTTAGAAGAGTGAGACGTACAGAACCGTACAGTATGAAGGGAAAAACAATATATTATCTAGTAATCGATTCTTATATTAACGCGATCTTGAAATAATCTTAATTACCCCCTCCCACCCTGGAAAACATAAATGGGGGGGGGGGAAGGGGGGAAATCCCCACCGGTTGAGAACCACTGACCTAGAAGAATACATAGGCACAGAGGTATATTTACAGCTTATGAAATATTTAAGAGACACCCGTATGATACTATAGTTTTGCTACGGAACCTATGATACCTGTGGTGCGTGAATTGATTTCTCTCACTAACCACACGACGCATGTTTTCCCGGGCAAAGAAGCCAACTCGATACTTTGACACCCATGTTCAAGCTACCCAACATGCTTTTCCACAGGTAACATCCTTAGTATTAGTCGCGCCGGCCGTGTCACTCTGGTATGACCACTAACACCTATAAGAAAAGAAAAAAAAATAGCCAATATATAAATAAATAATTTTTCCCCACTTGTTTCTTTATTTTTATATAACAATCTTTGTGTTTTGACGTTTTTTAAATTTGAAGCTCATTTTCTGTGACCAGTCATCACTGACCGGGGTAAGCTTACCACTCTCAAGATTAATATGACGATCCTGAAGAGGAAGGTTAAGGAATCTTGTGTTTGTACGTTGTTTCAAGTGGGATATTAATTAAATATCAAAACACTGTAAGTACTAACTTTACTTACTGAAAAGCCCGTCAGACCTGAGGCCATCTACAGCTACAGCAACCTTGATGCAATTTCATCTCTCAATATCTGCTAGCTCTGACTTGCTTCTTCAAATATAATGTCGTAATGAATGCATACTACAACAGAACATCATTGGAAGCTGTAGGGAGTAAAGTTATCCATGCACGTTTATGCATTACATCAAAATGCAAACTTTCCCTATCTTCTTGCCAAGAAGGCAGTATCTGTGATTGAAACAACGCTTCTCCTAACCTACATGCTTTAGCCTATAACACTGCTCGAGGGTGAGTGGGAAAATTATATCTTTCCTCCTTTCTTCTTAGTTATGTGTGAACAATGGATTGATGTAATATTGTTGTATATCGGGCGAACTTGGCACTCAGACACATCATTTAAATGTGGCTATGATTTTACGTTCAACAAATTGGCATTTGTGACGGTTGCGCCTAGTTCATCTGTCCAGAATTGGGGAAGACTCAAACCCCTGTCTTTAACCACTGTTGATTGCCAGCAGATGGGGACATATTGCATTCAGACTATTGATGAAGAAGAAGAATTAGTGAGAGAGGTACAAACTTATTTTAGGACTCTCACACTGTTATATATGTTTATATTTTACTCGTTGTAATGAAGGGAATATGTATGCTTACACTTTGTGAACAATACACATGAGATGTTCCTCTATACCCATTCACGAACACGAATCCTATTTTCTCAGGCAATGAGAAAATCATTATATATGAGTTACACTCATTATAACTTCTGAAAGCTGGTGGGAGAATACTTGTTCGAATTTATAATACCCCAGTAAACAGAAAAACACTTATAGGTGAGTTAAGAGAGGAGAGGAAACGCTTGTGAACCAGGCACGACATGTACGGCGGAAACACACAACATGCATAGCATTATTATGAGTCAGTGAGTTTATTAGATTTATGTTTGTGTCATGAATAATGTCATCATAACATCATCATGCTCATTCCCTTTTTTTAAGTGACTTGGCTTACTCATAAGATTCTATATCACCAATCTGTGTCCTTACCTGTTTGTCACAATGTCCATATATCACTGAGACCCCTGGCACATTGAGAACACACATTCACAGTCAGACCAGATGATGATCAGCATGCATAAAGTTGTGGTACCCATTGAAAGTAAGAGTCGATTCAGCACTAGCTAGAGAAGGGGGCATAGCTTCTTGCTCTCAGGCTTGTTATCCTTCTTCCTCCTTTTCATCCCTCCTCTACTATCCTTATTCATTCTGAACTCTCTCATTGACAATATTGAGTTTACCAGAATGTACATAGATATGATTGTTTGAATTGACAGTGATAGGAGTGGTGCTAATTGGTGAAGCAGCATATAAAGAAGATGCAGCCAGACTGTGTAGGAGAATGTGGCAGCTCAGGTCATCCTCCTGAGTATTGAGCAGTTTGTCATCTTGTCCAGAGGGCAGGTAGTGTAAATCGATGCTCCATCATCAATGGACCTAGTTACCAGGCAAAGGCTTCGTCCCTTTTTCCTCCAGAAGGCTTTAACTTCCAGCTGTAAACAATCACTTCCAATCAACTCTATATTAGATCATGGTGAAGAAGAGATGCCCTATCAACACAGGTCCATCCCATACTTACTTTCAACAATGGACCTCATTCCATCTAACACCCACTAGGTCACATGTGTTCAGTGATATATTTTTCCACAGGACCATGTTATAGTTAGATACAACTCAGACATTTTTCACAACATTACAATTGGGAGAGATGGGAGGAATACATGTGTTTGCTCATGCATCACTCATGATTTTATAAATGATCTATGATATGAATGCATTGATTTTGTGAACCATGTTTATTCCTTACTCCATATTTCCAACCCAATTTTAGAGTTCATTAAACTTATGAAATTTACTTATTCTTCTGTAAAAGTTAATTGTACTGTCATCACTTTTACTTTGTGTTTAATTAATATTTAGTTAACACAGTTTAAAGTAGTTGGGAACCAGTAAGGCTGGGTGATCTCACATGGGGAACTGATTGTAATTCTCCCATGGTAACGATCCAGGTTCCCAGGTTCATCCAGAGATCCCTCACTTTTATTCTAAACATTGTCCTACTGGACCATCTTGGAATCATGGGGACTTTTGGGGGATTTGAGCTAATTGGGTTCTTTTAGGAGGAATACATTTCTGGTGTGTTTCCTAACTTATCCGGGGCTTTCGTAGATTTATCCAGTTCTCTATAGTCTAGTTTGACTACCAAGACTATTACACACCATTAGGAATTAGTCCCAAGTCTCTAGCTAAAAAGAGTATGGGGGAATGCACATAGTGCTACTGATTCTTACCACCATTTTCCACACCTTACAAACGCCGCTGACCTTACATATTTTCAAATAAAACAGCGCCGCCAATAGACAATATTGATAATACACGGGGAAAAGACACACACACACACACACACACACACACACACACACACACACACACACACACACACACAAAACAATACAGACCCCAGTGACACGAAGATCAACACACCCGAACAGACAAATCAATACATCGACACCCACGCCAGACCTAACAGACATCTACCGCTTTTGTTGATTGTAGTCCATACTGCTAGATGTCCCCCTTTGGTATCGGTAAATCTGACATGAATCGATACAACTCTTAAGACTAAAGATGATGCTGATGTTTATACACTGAACATGCCACAACTCTCTCTCTCTCTCTCTCTCTCTCTCTCACACAATAGCCTCGAGATTGTACTTCCTTGTACGTAATAGCTTTGAGTTTTTTCTGTGTCAGCAACTTCTCAACCTGGTGAAAGGATAAATATTATAGATATAACAAGAAAGTAAAATAAGATGGATGCTTGAACCACTTTTACAACTAATGGAAACAGAAACAAGGATAAACCTGTCTAAAATGAAGAAAATCACAGAAAACTCGGAATATTATATAAGAGGTAAAAGAAACATGGCTCGAGTGCTTAGAAATTAAAAACAACAACACAACAGTAAAAATACGAAACGAATACAAAAGAATTCAGCAGCTTACTAATCAGAGATCAGCAGAAAGCTACCTAAAGACAACAGATGGATAAAATAATAGAATAGGTTTTACACGTATGATCAGAATATTGAAAAACCTTTATGAGGATAACAGAGAAGATTATAATAATGAAGGACCGCCAGTTCTGAATGTGGATGCTCTTAACCATATGAAAGCTACCAAGAACCCGGTGCAGGCAGCATCGCAACATAAATGATTAATACTTTAGAATTGAAGATCTACAACCTGCTGGAAAAGACCTTAGACATGTAAAACATATAATGAAGACGACTACAAGTTACCACAAAAATTGATAATGAAGTAGGCCAATATCAGCCTAATGAGAGAGGTGTGAGACAGGTATGTGTAATGTCTCCTTGTACAGTGAAACTATTTTCAGAAATATAGAAGAGATGAAAGGAATCAATAACAGATATGCAGATGACACAGTCTGATTGCAGACAATGAAGAGGACCTGCAACATTTAGTAGATGCACACAGTCAACAACTAGGGTTAGAACTGCATAGTAAGAAGGCACAGATTATGGGCCTCACTGGAAAGATGTACCTTACACAATGTAACATACAAGTAAATGGGAATATCCTTAAGTGAGTGAATTGGTGCAGTTATCTCGGAACAGTCATAACAGTTGAGGGGTGGTATTTTGAAGAAACTAGAACAAGGAATCGGCATAACGAGGGTAACGTTATGCAAGCTCGAAAACATACTGTCCAATAAAAAGATGTTGTGTGCAACGAAAGAATTGAAACACTACATAAAATATGTACTTTTGTATGGCTGTGAAGTGTAGACAAGGAATAGACAAGTTGGAAAAGATCTAATGGCAGTGTAAATGTGTTTTCTGAGGAAATTACCATGAATACAAGGGACAGACATAAAAAGCAATGAACGATTCCTGCAAGAAACTAATGAAAAACCTAAACTGATTACGGTAATTTAGACAGCCTACATGTCAAAATGCTTGAGGCACACTATGAGAAGAAATGACTGAAAGTGAAAATTTCAGGTAGTGAACAAGGATGAAAGCATACATACCTTGATGTGGGGCAGAATGTTGCATTAAGATGATTCTTCGTATAAGGTTGTCAATCTGGCACTTGTACAGTTAGTTTCCTTTGGTGTAGACTGTATGAGGCTGTAAAAATAGCAGTAAATTATTGGTGTTATATAGACAAGTACACAAGTAATAGCATATATGCAATGTAAAATTACATACAAAGAATATGACACATTGTGAAGGGGTATAGAGACAGGTCAGTTTCAGTTATGTATTTAGTGATATACATTGATACATAGTGACCACAGAGCAGGACTCAAGATTCCCCTGTGTCAGCCCAATTCACACTGGTGGCTCAGTCTGAGTCAGCCCATTAGAGACTTTAGTGAGCCGGATAATGGTCAATACTGAATAGCTGAGTACATCAGCATATTTTCAAAGCACATAACTTTTAAGAACTATCAATAAGAAAAATTTGACTTATTGATGTCACACCAAGACGTCACAGGCAGTAAAATATTTCATATTTTCATTTTCCGTTCATTTTTATTCTTCTCATTCCTCCCGAAGTTCTTCTCCGTGTCTATAGGTTTTTGCAGATAACAGGTTTGTAATTCTGTTCTTTGTATTATATTGTATAGAGCTGCTTAATATTACTGATGACTAGGAGTATAAATAGTTAGTGACCAATAACGAAAATACAATGAAAATATATAGTGATGAGCAGATAGTGAGAACAATGCTGAATACAACCCAGTAATAGACTATTCGTTGCCTTCAGTTCCTTGTACACAATAGCCTCGAGCTTTCACCTCTTGTAGACAGTGGCCTCGAGCTTTTACTTCTTGTACACAATAGCTTTGAGAGTTCTCCTGTGCCAATAAATGTTCAATCTGGGGAAAAAGAATAAAGATGCTTACACAACTTAATGTAAAAGTACACATAATGAATTTGATCCTTTATGTAGTTTTGGCACAATGTGACATAGACTTTGACTTTCTACTAGATTAGTGCTATACATAGTGACCACAGAAGAATAGAGACAAGTAAAATAGTATTCATATCAAAGGAGACCAACTGCTAGTAACTCTATGCTCTCTTGTGTCAATATCACTCTGGCGAGTGAATGGGACAGTGATCCTTAAATCATATTTTCAAATACTGTGCAGAAAGAGGACATAGGCGTAGATGGATACACGACCAATACATGTTACACTTAGGGCACACATACCTTTGCTAGTGACAGAGTCGTTGTGCTCCACGTGTCAATGAGGGTTGGTTCAAAGCTGTAAAAGGACAAAAACTATTTTTAGTGACCAGAGAAAAAACATACTTTAGTGGAAAACATGTACACATAAGACACCACATTCTCTACCCACAGAGAGAGAGAGAGAGCAAAAGAGGCCGCCAGACATCACACGGGATGCGGTTATTCAGTACCAGCCACCGGGCGCCAATTCTCCCCACATCGCTTGATAGTATCGGTAGAGGATGAGGATGAGAATGGTGATTATCATGGTGATTAGCGCCATATATTTATCCGCTTGACAACCATTGCAGAAGAAGATGATCATGGCGATAATGATGATGATCATAGACACTCACACAGAAGACTTCTATATATGGTTAATTATTTCTCCGCATGTCACCTGACGGCCCAAAGTGGTAGATGCTGATGATGATTATGATGATGATGTTGATGATGAGGATGACTGATGATGTTGATGATGATACAGAAGAGGTGACAAGTATACACACACCTCTCTGATGCAGCTTGTTCCGAGAGCACGTGGCTTGATAGTTTTGTTCCAAGTGGTTGCTTTTTAATCATTTCTCTGTGTGATAAAAGGAGAGAGACACGTTCAGTTTGCCACACAAACAGCCGCAATGGTGATATCATAGAAAAGATATTGTGCCTAAATGGCTTATTACTATAGCAACTGAAGAATGATGGTAATGATCTATGAATAATAAAATAACATAGACTGACAGCACACACGAAGGTTTAGTAAGAAACTTGACCGCCCTCGCTTTCCGACGTAATGATGACGGAATATGTGATTACAGTACATGACGATGTTTTGAGCCAAGTGCAGAAATTCACGGAACATAGATCAACTGGACGATGCGCAACAGAGATTAAGAGTAGAATATGACATACAGGCACGGTATTTAAAGGAAAAGTATCTTATTCAACAGGGGTGTGCCTTGTCACCAGATCTCTTCTAGCTACATACCGAAGTAAAAATGAACGAGATCCAAGGGCTACCAGGAATACTAGTTGGTGGTTATAATATAATATACGCTAAGCAGGCGACAAAGTAATGATGGCGGATAAATCAACAGACCTACAACAATTGTTGGATATTGTAGTAACAGAGAGTGCAAGGAAACGACTCTCCTTGACTATCAAGAAAACAGTAACAATGGTGATATCAAAGAAAATGGTGACACCAAAATGTGACATAGAAATAGAAGGGAGAATTCTTAACCAAGTGGTAATTTTACATACCTAGGGGCATTTATAACATCGGATGGAGATTACAACAGAGATTAAGAACAGTATATGGCAAGCAACAACCACATTTCAGAAAATGAAGAGTAATTTAGGCAATAAGTCAGTATCACTGAATGTAAGAAAGAGAGTGCCGAATGGCTATGTAGAAGCTGTTTTGCTGTATGGCAGTGAATCTTGGAATGTAAATGAACAAATTAGGGAGAGCTTGGAAGCAACAGAGATGTGGTTCCTGAGACGAATGATGCAAATTACTTTCACTACCAGAGAAACTAGCAATGATTGTCTGAAAGAAGCTAATGTAACTAGACCATTATATACAACAATAAGGAAGAGACAAACATCTTTCTTCGGTCATGTGATGAGAAGAGAGGCATTGGAGAACAGCGTGACAACTGGAAAGAACGAGGGGAAGAGAGGCAGAGACAGACCAAGAGAAATGATGCTGGATGGCTTGAGACGGTGAGGAATACCATCAGCAGAGTTGATCCAGACCACCAACGACCGAGATCTGTGCAGAGCCATGAACGCCTACACCAACTGGCAGGGCTGACAGAATGATGATCTTAGTCACTGTCCTTGAATGTAAGAAAGAGCGTGTTAAAAGGGTAAATAGAACCAGTTTTAACATAGGGTTGCGAGTCCTGAACAATTAGTACACAACCGTAAAAGATACCTGGCAGCCTTGCAGATATGGTTTTATAGGCGTGTGTTGTAAATTGCTTGGACTTCTAGCGTACAACTGCGTGAAAGAGGCTAGCTATATATACAGCAATACATAGTTGTCTTTGGGTGATGACAAGAGAGGGGAAGTGAGATACACCGAGTTACGTGCTGTTGGATGGACTGAGTCACATGGCGGAATATCAACAACAACAAAAATACGCCACTTTGTGTAGGTTTTGTAGCAGACGAAACCAGTGTATAATTTGTGCTTTCTATGGAAAACCAGACATGGTGTTTAGCTTGGACATAACTAACAGCGCACTAGGTGGTTCTGCGCCTGTTTGGTGGTACGCCTAGCTGATAACCGTATACCATATTATTCACGGAGTACACCGAAGCAGTGGGAAATTGTTTGTTCAGTTTATCTGCCGCTACGGTAAGGTTACACAGCCCGGGGTGGGTAAGGGGGGCAGTGAATGTTTACACTCTCTCGCGAACTATCTGACCTCACCACCGCAAGTTCGTTCAAGCCGGGAAAAGGCGGGTGCAGTCGATCACGGCATCCGAGGCCTTCTTAAACGAATATTAAAATACCGTCTATTTTACTATACTTTTGCCTAGCCGGTGTATAGTTGTTAGCACTATTTTTTATACGGTTGTATTAGCCGTGCACAATGATTATCGCTGTCTGTCTAAAAATCGCTGATGTACTATGATCTGAGTGGGACACATGTGATGACATGTAATGAGAATTTATAACATAAACGATACTTACCAAGAGAGAGCGTTTGTGCGCGATGTGTCTTCTTGTCTGGTTTCACCAACTAATGAGATTATAATTGCTCCGCGCCCCTTTATATATGGTCGGTTTGGTTGAATCACCAGCTAGAATGTGGGCAGTTAAAACCGGTTAGGTGTTTGGTGTAAAAGGGCTAGATCGTCTGTGTAGAATTATGTTTAGCCAGCACTTCTACCCCTTGTTATCTGTCGCCTACTCCACGGTGTTTTTAATGTGTTTACGGTTCCTCCCTAAAAACCAGCTCTGCCCAAGGTCATTTCACCACCCCACTCACCAGGTCAGGTCATCCCCGGGTTTTTTCCAAGACGTGTCCAGACACGTTTTCACCAGCAGCTGCACGATGAGTCATCCATTCACCGGCAGGTCAGACAGGTTCAACTGTTCTAAACTTGATGTGGTGACTTATCACCTAAAGCTTTTATATAGTGAGATATTGACAATCCAGATAGAAAGATAGATAGACACTGAGAGAGAGAGAGAGAGAGAGAGAGAGAGAGAGAGAGAGAGAGAGAGAGAGAGAGAGAGAGAGAGAGAGAGAGAGAGAGAGAGAGAGAGAGAACGAATGAACGAACGAACAAACTTTATTTTCAAAGGGTTAAGAATTGGGCACGCAGGCCCGTCTAACATTCTGCCCTTTTATCACTCTCTTTCATACATTATTTCATTCACACATCATTCAAGGCTAACAGAGAACAGCAACAATATAAAAGATATGCATTATAAAGGCATGGGCAAAATGCGAACATCAAAACTACACGACACAGTAAAATTAGATAATGGTCTGACACTTGTTATTAGCCATGTGGAATATACTGGCCTACCAAAAGGGGACTGGCTGTTATACTAGGGTTTTGTTATTATTATTATTATCTCTATTATTAAGGGGGAAGATAATCCGTACTGAGATAGTGTTCGAGTAATTTGCGATTATATGAATAGGGATTGGTGATGTCTTTGATTTCTTGTGGAAGATTGTTCCACAGCTGAGCTGCAGAGTACGTTAAGCTTGTTTTGTATAAGTCAATCCTAGGCTTCGGAATGTGTAATATATTTAAACGTTTACTGTGTCTAGCATTATATTTAAACAATGGCCAAAGGTAATTTGGGGCATTCCGATGCAGGATTTTGTGAATTAGTTTAGCTTTATTGAAAAGCAGGCGTTTGCGGAGTGGTAGTAACTGAAGGCGTTTATACAGGCTAGGATTGTCAGATAAATGTTTGTTATAAATTAGACTCACGGCCCGTTTCTGGACTGAGTAAAGTCGCTTGGTGTTTGAATTAGAACAACCGTCCCAGATTGTAGAGCAGTAGTCAAAGTGTGTCTGTATATGAGACGTATAGAATAGTTTCCTTGTGTCCTCATCAAGGAAGTTTTTAATTTTGGCGAGTTGGTAGACTTTTTTCGCTGTTTGTTTAATAAGCGCTTGAACGTGGGAATTAAAGGTTAGGTTTCTATCAATGATTATGCCTAATATTTTGTGCTCAATTACACTTTCTACTGGCATGTTATCGATGTTAACTAACTAACTAACTAACTTGAAGTGATGTGTGTGAGCTTAGAGTTTGAAGTATTTGTCTGGTTGTTAGTAACATTGATTCTGTTTTAGTGATGTTAATTTGCATACGGTTGTCTGGATCAATTCACTCCACCTAATACATTATTTAATTCTTGTTGTAAAGACGACTCCAATAAAATACAGTTTTCAGCATTTGTGTACACTGTACAGTCGTCTGCAAATAGATCGCAGGACGACGAAAGATGCAAAGGTAGATCGTTAATATATATGGCAAACAATAGAGGGCCAAGAATAGAGCCTTGCGGTACTCCAATATTGAAGGTAGTGGTATGAGACAGACATTTATTATGTGATACTACTTGCTTTCTGTTTGATAGAAAAGATGATATTAGAGTGACTACATTAGGGCCAATTTTCATTGTCTCAAGTTTTTTAAATTAAAATAACATGGTATATCATATCAAATACCTTCTTGAAATCAATAAACACAAGACAGATACCGAGAGAGATCTGTAGTTAGACATAATCATACACACACACACACACACACACACACACACACACACACACACACACACATATATATATATATATATATATATATATATATATATATATATATATATATATATATATATATATATATATATATATATATATATATATATATACGCAAGCACTCACATATTTAATTTTTGTGTCGTTGAGCTGGTAGACCTGAAAATTATCTCTGTCGGCGCATTTTCTTTGTATTCGACTGTTTACATGGGATGTCTTACGAATACTAATAGAAAGATCAATTTAAAAAAAAGACATATATTTGTGGGTCATAGACTTTGATAAAGTTCATAATACTTGTTGGAAGACTTGATGGGCGGGGAAAAAAATATTTATTGGAACTAGCAGCTATTGCAAAAATAAAAGAGGACAGTTAAGATCAAATAAAGGGATGTATCTTGTCATTCTATAGCGAGGTAATACTGAGATCACAACTGGATTACTAATCAAGGGTTATAATATACGGTATTTTACGGATAATGCTGCAGAGCTACAATATGTGTTGTAACAGAGAGAGTTAAGCTGGTTTGAATATCAATAAAACAAAAGAAAACATTCATCTAATTTTTTCTAAGTTTGTTCTTGAAATGTAAATGAATAAATTAAGAAGAAATTTGAAGCAACAGAGATGTGGTTCCTGAGCCGTCTTTTGCGAATTCCTTGGACTGCCAGAGTAACTAACAACGACTGCCTGAAATAGGTTAATAAGAAAGAGACAAACAGCTTTCTTTGGTCATGTAATGAGAAGAGAGGCATTGGAGAACAGCGTGACAACTGGAAAACTAAAGGGAAAGAGAGGCAGACCAAGAGAAATGATGCTGGATTGATTGAGACGGTGGTACGGAGGAATATCAACAGCAGAATTGATCCAGACAACCAAAGACCGGAGAGCCATGAACACCTATGCCAACTGGCAGGGCACTTGATGATGATGATGAAAAGAAAACAGATAGCACCAAGCTGTGAATTAGACGGGACACTCAATCAAGTGGGTAGTTTTAAATACCTAAGGGTATAACAATGGATGAACATAACAGATTAAGAATAGGGCCCTGTATTTTGGACGTTACGTATCTATTGCACGTCAGTTATGCTAGTGAATGTCGATGTTATGTCTATTATACATTACACAGTGGTGATCAGTTCGATCTATGACTTAGCTTTTTGTACTCAACTGACCTATTTCTTGGTACACCATACGCATGTGAGAACTGGCTAATCAAGGTGACCAGTGGATAAATGGCTCTAAATAAACAAAGAATAGTAACACTGTTGCCTACCAAGCACGTCGTAAGAGGCGACTAAGGAGGCTATGGTTCCATTACCCTGCTACTGAGTGAGTGCGTGGCGCGACACTGTGAGCTGTGAATGTCATGTGGAATGCTTTTACATCTGTCCGCAGTTATGTGTAGCGTGAACGGCATGTTTGGAACGATGGCGGCCGACTGTTGCTGGATTGACTGGTTTGCCTTTTCGGTTCACGAGTGCATTTGTCAGGTGACTCCTGGGAGTCGTCGCTGGAGCTATGGAGTTCGTACTTTTGTGTGATGCTTTTGGCCTGTCGCTGTGGAAAGAGACCAAGCCATATGGGATAAATCCCGGGTCAATGAAGTCTTTCTGGTGACTGCTGTTTCCATCGACGATGAACAGTATTTTTCGTGGAAGACTTTTTGTGTTGGCACTCTGGCGGCAGCATTATGTACAAGGTACCTGTGCGGGCTGTTGGCTTGCCGATACTCCTGTCTATTCCATTGTTCACATATGGTAGTGATGAGCATTTTGTGTGATATTCACTGGCACAGGAACAGAGCAATATGGGGACGACCCATTGCCGTGAAGTTGGAACCGTGACTAACTAACTAACTAACTAACTAACTAACTAACTAACTAATAGGTTATAGACATGCTTTAAGAATATCTTGGATACAGAAAAGATACAAATCCTTGAATCTTGAAATTGGTTACTATAATCGATAAATCAAAGACACAATTGACATACTTTTCTCACTTGAAATGCTATGAAAGTTTGCAATAACAAGGGATGTATGATATCACACATTATGATTGTCTCTAGGAAGAATTGATATATGCATGGACATGTGAATATTCTTAACACCATCACCGTACATAATGGCTTACAAAAGTAGACACCCACGCCTGTTATCTTTGGTTGATGTACTCAACGTAGGCTTGACAGCGCACCGATAAGTTGATGGCGCTGGTGAACATGTGAGATAGCGAACCAGACAGTCACGCTTATCGCTCTGACATATAAGGAAAACTGATGTAGAGCCGTGTTTGAAGACTGTGACCTGGTTATCAGACAACTCGGCTACATACGATATCTGTTTAGAGTCATTAGCTGTGGACAGTCTTACATACCACCCAGCAGACATCCCCTGTTATATGCAGTTGATACGATCTCTTTTGTGGTCAGTTTGTGCCATGGTATTGTTATCAGTTCAGCTTGACTCACCAAGGTTGGGCTATCGTCGTTGTAGTACATTATCACGTAGGTTTGTGTGAAAAGTTCAGGGTAATCATTCGCTCTCTCACACACACACACACACACACACACACACACACACACACACACACACACACACACGCAGCCAAAAACATAAGAGTTAAATATCACCCCTTAACCACCCCTTACACCACCCAACTACATGACCGAGGAGGAGTGCAAATCAGCCGAGGTCAAGGTCAATTGGTGGAGGCTCCACCAAATCATAACCGAAACGTCCAAACCCTACTACTAGCGTATCCCAATTTTGTTTTTCATTTTGCACTTTGTCCAATCTTTCTATGTGTATAATGCTGAACGTGAGGATTTACTGTGTGTATACAGAAACAGATAAGACTAGACTCTGGTATATAACCCTATGACAGAGTCATTTCGTGCCTTAGCCATAATGGATTGACAGAGGAGGCCTTGATCAAACTGAAATCAAAGCTGAAATTAGTTTATTGTCCCATGTGCGACAGGTTACTTTGGACCTGGGCGTCAGTTTATCAATGAGATTATCACAGAATGATGCCTCTGGCCATGATGATTTAAAGGATACCTCTCTTACACTGAGGCTGTCATATAGGCATATCCACACAGGAAAATATGGTTTGGGAAGCATCTGAATCACATCAGTCCAGTTGTGCGTTTTAAAGTAGCACGGGATAACTCAAGGAATATATGTAGAGATACGACTGCATTCCTTGTGGATGCCAACACAGTGGCATCATACATGGTCAAATTAACCACTGAGAGAGCTATGGCTGCTGACGTGTCTTCCCGTATGTCGTAGGAGGTAAATATGCAGCCTTAAAGCTGCGTACAGTGCTGTTAAAAGATTACTACTCACCGTGTTGTCGCTTTCTAATGATGGTGGATGGAGACTCAGGGAGTGATAACCACACATGCAGCCATGTGTGGCCAAATTTCCAGCGCGGCGGGTGGGGAGGCGGTTGGGGGGGGGGGGGGGTGGGGGGTGGCATTTACTGCTTCATATATGCTGCACAGAGTGGTCATATACAGCTTTGAATGTGAAATGCAACGCTTGGGGAGGGGGGGGGGGGTGTTTAGACTAACTACCTTCAGTGCTGATGATGTACACTTCTGGATATGTCCATCCATCATATGCCATGCCGGAAAGCGTGGGCGGTCATGACTCGCCATTTCACTCGATCACCAGAGTCGTGGATCAGCTCAGTGTTCTCGTCTCGACATGCCATGTGGTCAAGCCATCCAGGTATTTACTTCTCGGTCTTCCTCTTGATCTGTTCCCTTCGATCTTGCCAGTTACCAAGTTCTCCAATCCATTTCTTCTCATAACATGTCCAAAAAATGTTGACTGTCTACGTCTAATTTATCTAATCAGTTTGTGATTTTCATTTGTTTCCTGTAGTACTTGGTCATTTGCTTTTCTGTGTGCCCATGGAATTCTTTGCATTCTCCTCAGAAGCCACATTTCTACAGCCATCAGATGTTTTTCAGCTTGACTGGTCATTGTCCACGCGTGACTCATCATAATGTGACTCATTATACTAACTGTTCTATATTGATCGCATTCCAGGGCTACTGATTTCTTTGGGATCGTTATAAATACAAAGTTACATATTTCAGAAGGTAACATATAATGTGTTCAGCAGTCTGGTGACTTGATCTATTCCATATTCGTCTAAAGCTTTAATCATTTTTGTTGTGATGTTATCTGAACCGGGGGTCTTGCCAGCTTTCATATGTTTAAGAACATTCCGAACCTCCATCTTCAAAATTTGCTGTCCTTCATTATTAAATCGAATATCATACTATTCATCTCCATTATCATCATAAAGGTTTTTCACATAATCTGACCATTCATGTAGAATCTGATCTTTTTCTGTTATGATTTCGTCATCTTTAGTTTTTAGACAGCCTGCTGATGTACTTGTTCTTTTATTAATAAGTTCCTGAATTCTTTTGTGCACTATTGTGGTATTTTGACTGTTTTGTTGTTTTTCAATTTCTATGCAATTTTGTCCTATCCATGCTTCTTTTGCCTCCTCTCATAATATTCTGACTTGTATGTATTTCTTCATATTTGGCAGGATTATTTTTGTTGAGTCTTCTTGTTTCCATTAGCTGTAAAATGGCTTCAGTCATCCATTTCTTACGGCCCACCTTCTTTCATTTTGGAATAGTTGTTTCTGCAGCCAAACTGATTGAATTCTTCAACATTTCCCATTGATCATCCACACCCCGAAATAGGATCTCTGAGTCAGACAATACATCATATCTGTTCTGTATTTCTATGTTGCATTTGTTTTGTATTTCCACGTCATTTCTCAATGTATATAGATCATATTTAGTGTTTCCTGTTACATACTTGAATTTCTTTAACTTTACCCTCAATGTACATGTAAGTAATCTGTGGTCAATATAACTATCAGCACTGTGAACTGTTTTTGCAATTGTTAGCGCATTTCGAAACCTTCTGCTAATTAAAATGTAGTCAGTCTAGTTTCTAATCCAGCTATCAGGACTCCTCCGTGTCCATAATCTTCTAGGTGTTGTTTAAACCAGGTATTTCCTGCAATCATTTCCTGTTTTTTAGCCCACTCTACAATGGTGATCTTATCTAATTTTTCGTCGTCGTTTAACATTCTAACATACCATGTTGCTAATGTTGATGTCTCTGTCTTTGTCTTGCAGTGATCTGTAGTTAGGCAAATCATAATGAACTAATCACTATTAAAGAAAGTAGTTTGCTGTTACTTCCCTTCCATGGCAGTGACCATACTGGTCGGGGATGCCAGCCATTGTCTAGTGAAAGAGATCTTCTGTATACCGTAGCGAATGTTGAGACCATAACCAACAACTATCTGTGGGCTGCCCCCAAAGTTTCATCCACTACCTGCCTTCCGTGGCTTCCTGTGAGCACTTCCAATAAACAAATACGAAATAACACCACATAATCCACAGGAAAACACTAAAACAGCGTCTCCCGAAGAATCCGGATATGTACACAGACCAAAGAAACGACCGAAAGTCGATTATAAATCCCCTGATGTCAGACGGTGCTGTGAATAGTTTGCTGTCAGGCACGACGCTGTAACTCATGGGTGATGTGATCGCGTATTCCACTTTTGTGAGGTACACGCTTACAGCCACGGAAGGGCCGATGCAGTTGCTACTATCCATTGGCACCGTGCTGTCTTGACAGACGATAGTTTGTGCTTTAAAAGGCATAATAACTTTTACCTATGGTGGTAGCGAATGTGACTGATAAGGCTAATTCGCGCTGCAAATGTCCGTTCACAGCAGGTGCATGTGAACACGTGGTCATTTCCACCATCATGCACCATCTTACGTCTCACACGTTCGGTGTGTGACTTATCTGCAATAATTTTCTCCTTTGTCTTTATTCAATTTCTGATGTTTGCCCTCCATGCAACACGTTCAGCGGCGACTTGCTCCCAATGTGCATTATCAATGCCTGTATCATTCATGTCCTGTTTACACACATCTTTGTATCGTAGTAGAGGCCGACCCTGAGATCTCTTACCCATCTGTAATTCACCAAAAAAGATGTCCTTTGGTATTCTACCATCATCCATCCTCCTATGATGTCCTATCCATCTAAGTCTACGAAGACTGCGCATGGAATAAACCGTCACACAACCTGATCTTTCCAATACTTCAGTATTTGTGATTTTGTCTTGCCACTTAATACCAAGAATTCTTCTCAGACACCGCATATAAAGCTGTTTAAACGTTTCTCTTGGTGTCAGTAAGTTGTCCAGGTTTCACTGCCATAAAGGAGAGTACTAAGGACACAGGCTTGATAGATAAGGACTTTTGTTTTGGTAGTAAGTAGACTAAAACCATATTCAGAAGACATATTAGGTGGTGGGGGAGCTTGAGTTTCTCAATGACCCTGAGAGCTATGCCGGCGGTAGCGTAGCTACCAGCAGGGCCTCCCAAGCCGGACAGGTCAAAGGGTATAGAACAGACAAAGAGAAACACCCTGGTCCTCCAGGTTGGGGGTTGAAGCGTGGGGTTAACATCCCCACCTTTGTAAAAACCCTTCTTTGTTACGAAACAAATACATGAGCCTCGATATCGGACTGACTTATCTGGACAACGACCTTGGAACGTTAAAGGACTTTTGAGATTTGGAACATGGAATGTACGGACACTATATCGAGCTGGAGCGGCCGAAGAACTAACCCGGGAGCTGGTTGAATATCAAATGGATATAACAGCAATTCAAGAAATAAGGTGGCCAGGAGAGGGTACTTTAGAGCAAAATGGAATGATTATAATATATGGAGGAAACACCCAAAATAAACATGAATTAGGAACAGGATTTGTCATCAAAAAAGAGTTATGGGGGAACGTTTTAAACTTTAAAGCTTTTAATGACAGGATTAGTAAATTACGAATAAAAGGTAAATGGAAAAATATAACGATGATTAATGTACATGCACCTACTGAAGAGAAAGAAGATGATATTAAAGAAGACTTTTATAATGATCTGGAAGATGTCATAGAAGAAACCCCCAAACAGGACATCCTGATTGTGCTGGGAGACTTCAATGCAAAAATAGGTAGAGAGCAAACTAATAAAAAAGTGGCCGGTATGGAAAGCCTACATACAACTTCAAATGATAATGGATGGAGAGTCATCAACCTGGCAGAAGCCAAAGGACTGCAGATTAGCAGTACCAGACTACAAAGAAAGGATATACACAAACAAACTTGGAAATCATGTGACAAGAGAACCTATAATCAAATAGATCACATTTTAATTAACAACAGAAATGCATCAAACATACAGCAAGTCAGAAGTTATAGAGGAGCTGAGTGCCACAGTGACCACTTCCTCGTTGGAGCAGAATTTAAAATAAAACTTAAGAGAGCTTTCTATACTAAATTACAAAGATTACACCCAACATATAACAGAGAAAAACTACAAGACATTACAGTCAAAGAGAAATTTACAGATGAAATAAAATGTAAACTTGAAACTCTGCAAAACCCTTCGGAGGAAAGCGTTGACCAAACTTGGTTGAACATCAAGAATACAATTCAATCTACCGCAGAAGAATGTCTCGGTGTGTTAACCACGCATAGAAAGAACAGATGGTTCAATCAAAAATGTGAAGAAGCAGTCATTAGGAAGAAGAATGCCAGACATGTATGGTTAAATGACATCAATAACATCCAAAAGGAAGAGCATTATAGAAATGAATGTAAAGAGGCTACAAAAATAGTCCGACAGCAGAAGCGAGAATATATGAGTAATATAATCAAAGATATGAAAACTAATCACCAGAAAAATGAATCCAGAAAATTTTTTAAAGAACTGAAGTCAATGAAACGAGGGCACCAACAAAACACATATGGTTTAAAAGACAAAAATGGGAATATGATAAATACCAATGAGGAAATGTGCAACACATGGAAAGAATACTTTATTGAATTACTAAATTGTGAAGCTCCAAGTAACATTTTCCCACAGGAAGAGGTTCTAACATGCGAACCACAAATTGAAGAACCTACATTTGAAGAAATCCTATATGTAATCACACGACTTAAAAACAATAAGGCAACTGGGACTGATGGAATTGCTGCTGAATTTATAAAGGCAGGTGGCCATGCATTACATCTAAAGCTATACGAACTAATAATAAAAATCTGGAGGACAGAAGAATTACCCCATGACTGGAAAGAGTCATTATTGATACCTATCTTTAAGAAAGGAGACAAGTTCCAATGTGGAAATTATAGAGGAATATCACTACTGTCCACAAGCTATAAGATACTATCCGCAGTATTACTAAATAGACTAAAACCATATTCAGAAGACATATTAGGTGACTACCAGGCGGGTTTTAGACAAAACAGATCAACAATAGATCAGATATTTATCTTACGACAAATAGCCGAGAAACATTGGGAATATAAAAGAGATCTCCATAACATTTTTGTGGATTTTAAAAAGGCTTATGATAGTGTCCATAGGAATAGTCTATGGAATGCTATGCAGGAATTTGGAATACCAAGGAAGTTAATCAACATGACCAGACTATGCATGGAAGATACTTATAATATAGTAACATATAAAGGCAGGAAATCAGACCCCTTCCAAATAACATCTGGCTTGAAACAGGGTGATGCACTATCGCCGCTACTCTTCAATCTGGCCCTAGAGAAAGTTGTAAGGAAGATAAAGGAGGAATGTGATATTGGAGGAACATCCAAGCTGCTTGGTTATGCAGATGATATAGATATTATAGGGCAAAGTGAGCAAAAGACATTGGAAATATTGACTCACTTAAAGGAAAAAGCCCAACAGATGGGGCTGGTTATCAACCAAGATAAGACAGAATATATGGTAATTTCAAGAGACGGAATGGCTAAAAACTCTGGCCACATACAAATAGATAATATGACCATTAAAAGAACGGAAACATACAAATACCTGGGTACAATCTTCAACTGCTCCAACATCATAAGGGAAGAAATACAAACTAGAATCAACTCTGGAAATAAGATATACTATGCACTACAACATCTACTAAAATCAAAGGCGCTATCTCGTAACACCAAAATCACAATATACAAAACACTGATCAGACCAGTTGTGCTGTATGGCTCTGAAACCTGGAGTACAACGAAAGGAGACGAAGCCTTGTTACAAACCTTTGAGAACAAAATTTTAAGACGCATCTTTGGACCCATTAGGGATACACAAAGTGGAGAGTGGAAAAGAAGAAGTAACAAAGACATTTATGATCTGTTTAAGTCCCCGCTAATCACTGGTATCATGAAGGCTAATAGACTACAATGGCTGGGGCATATAGAAAGAATGGAAGATAATAGGGAAACAAAACTCGCTTACACTCAGGAAATAAATGACCGTAGACCCCGAGGTAGACCAAGAAGACGGTGGAGAGATAATACATGTACAGACCTATAAGCACTTGGAATCAACGACTGGCAAGAGAAGGTCCACCAGAGAGACGAATGGAGACGGATTGTATCTGCAGCAAAGAACCTCAATGGCTCGGAAAGCTGAAGAAGAAGAAGAAGAACAAGTAAGCTTCCTGTTCTCCCAGACTCTTTTTCTTAACCTGTTCATTGTTGTTGCTGCCTTACCAATCCGGATGTTGATTTCCTGATCTAGGGATAATTTGCTATTTACCACTTATCCTAGATATGTAAAATGGTCTACCATCTCTAGTTCGGCGTCGTCAATAAAGATTGATGGTACCCCATGTGCACCCTGTGACATAATCTGTGTCTTCTTTTTGCTAATTGTGAAACCAAATTCAGAACAACCATTGGAGAATGCAGATAGTAGACATTACAATTCTTCCTCAGAGTGGGTCGTAACTGCAGCATCATCTGCAACAAGCAACTCTCTGATCAGTACCCTCCTAACTTTGGTCTTGGCCTTCAATCTATGAACATTGTAGAGGCCGCCATCTGAGTGTGAGTGAATGTATATACCACCATCCTGATCACGAAAGGCATATTTCATTAGAAGTGAAAAGTATATTCCAAAGAGGGTGGGAGCTAGTACACAACCTTGCTTAACTCCACTCTTGATTTCAAACTCTTCAGAAGTTGCACCATCAAACTTGATTATACCCTTCATGCCTGTGTGGAACGATTCCACAATGGACATAAGATTGGTGGGCAGCCAATCTTCTTTAGTGCCTTGAACAGCTCTCACGACTGACCAAATCAAATGCCTTTGTGAGGTCGATGAAGGCAATAAACAGTGGTTGATTCTGTTCACGGCATTTGTCTTGCATGTGTCACAATGAGAATATCATATCAATGGTAGACCGGTTCTGTCGAAAGCCACACTGTGATTCGGGGCAGACTTGATCTGCTAGGAGTTGAAGTCTGCGCAGAACAATTCTGGCAAATACTTTTCCAACAATACACAGAAGTGAGATACCCCTATAGTTGTTGCAGTCGCTACAATCGCCCTTGTTCTTGTACAGTGTTATGATGCTTGAATCTTTAAAGATTCAAAGATTCATGTTGCCACTAAAGCTGAAGACAACACTGGCCATGAACTTGAGTCCTTGCCTACACGAGCATTGGAATCACCGAGCATATAAATGTAGTCGGATTTTGGAACTGCCTTGATCACAGAGTCTAACTCCTTATAGAACGAATCCTGCATATCATCAGGGGAAGTGAGTGTCGGTGCATGTGCAGTGATAATGGTGGCAAAACTACAAGAGGTTGCCAAGCGCAGGAATAATAGAAATCGTTCATTACCTCCATTTCAATCATTCCCAGCTAGCGAATTATTCACTGCAAAGCCCACACCATGTTGCCTTTTTTCTGCCTAAGTAGTATGTTGTGTTCAATGGTGTTGTTTTCTAGGCATGCTTCTGCAAAATGGGTTTTCTCTTATGTCTTTCCAGTTACCTAGTCTGATTCTCCACAGCTGCCTGTTTGCCGGTGCTTTCATGTTGGTCTTGACTTGAGGCTTGTAGCTGGGTTCGCCCAGTACTTGGTATGCATGACGACCTTTAGCGCTGTCTCGCCACTGTTTCCTCTATTCCTGGAGAATGTAGTTTTTAACGATAGTCTTCCCTTCTACTTTACCTAGGCTTGTACTAATTTTATTACTGCTGGTTAGTCCTCGTTTCGCCACTCTGTCTGCTTGTTCGTTCCCCTGGATACCCCTGTGAGCTGGTATCCATCCGATGGTGACTTGGCATCCCATGTACCTGAGGTTGGTGGCTGTCGCTAATATCTCTTCTTTTATGTCGGGTCTGTTTCCCCTAGTGAAGTTCCCGAGCTTTTGTACTGAGGACAGGGAGTCTGTTAATATACACAGTCTCAGCGGTGGAACACGACGGATTGGGAACACTCGGTGGTGAATGAGACGGGTCCCTGCATCGCTTTGACAGTTTATCAACATTCGAATACAGATAGAGCCCATCAGATACTGGTTGCAATCGGATGTCAGCCATCACAGGTCGGGCAGAGTTAACAGCTGCAGATGTGCAGGGGAAGTGGGTGAGCTGAATCATACATCGCTTTGACAGTTCATAAACAGGTTGGATTGAGAGCGGAGGTGCTCAGCTCGGAAGAAAACAGTCCGTCTGTCATGTAGAATTTCCCGACATAAAACGGAAGGATGGCTGGGATTGTCACCCCTCGACAGCAGATTGGCAGTTTGTTGTGGAAACTGTTGTTGGGATCATACAGTAACTCGCTGGCTTGTTGGGAGGTCAAAACAAGTGATGACAGCTTTGACGGTGACTAGGCCAGGGGGAATGGATTCTTGACAGTGGATGATATGCCCAAATAACACCTGCAGGACATCAATACAGTCACGTGACCAATTTTAGGTTTTGCCATAAACCATGATTGGGAGAAACAGTGTTGACCAAAACCGTGGATTATGATGGACGTGTTTGTGGGAGAGCTCTACAGTGTTAGATTAATTTAATATTAACTAGCATGTGTCGTTATGGCAAAGTGTAGTAGCCATCCCGGAATGAGGCGGTTTTGCATAAGGTAGTCAATATAGTCTATTTAGGCCTAATTAATATAGACTGTAGCCTGGTTAAAACTAGAGTGATCTTAGCACTGTTAGTTGAGAATAGATTAGTGAAGTGTTGATAAGCTTTACTAGTTGAGAATTGAGTAATGAGGGATAATTGGGATATTCCAGTGGGTGCTCCCTGGTGGGGGGGGGGGGGGGGGGGGGGGGGGCATCCGCACGCTGTTGGTTGTTTTTTCTTCTTCTTGTCTTGGCCTGATGTAAACCTCTGTGTTCAGTTCATCTGTCCCTGACAGTTTAGGTTCACTGTATTTTCTGAGCGAGGCCGATGGCCACGATCATCTAATAGAGATCAGTGACGGGGAGGCTATCACCAGTTGTTTGATTTATTTTACAGGTTCCTCTGGTTGGATTGAAGAACCCGGAACCAATGAAAAATCCGATCCCGGATAAATTATGATGTAGAGAGATGGGCCAGCAACTTTCGCAACGGAAGAAGTTAATACACATTGCTCGGTGGAGCCTAATGGTATATGTATCCTACATGAGTGAATACCAATCGTTAACACACCTGAAGTGATGGATGTTCAGCCCACGTGGAACTAAATCAGTAGGAACTGAAGTTCACATTAGATGAAACCAAACATTGAAGTGTAGTTGTTCCACGTATCAAGGAAATCAGAACTTTCAGACTATATCTAGTGAATAAAGCAAGCCATTTTTTGTCTAGATACATTGACTGTTTAAGAGTGAAAATACAGAACTAATAGGGACCGTTGTGTTAGGAACAATAATAGTATTTTCCATGGATTATATATTTACATGGGATTCAGATCTCATGGTCATCAGAGCTTCTGGAAGAGGACATGTCTGGAGAGAAGGATACGACTTCGGTGAGGTCTATTGTACTGACTCGTGTGATGTCGTGTAATCCTTGCCATGATGTGTGCACTATGATCCTGAACTTTGAAGGCTGACATATACATTTATGTTATAATACACGACACACATTTTCTTCGCATACACGTTTCATATACGTTACACTTTTCTTTTAATAAATTAATCTTTATTAATTTTTAGAAGCAAGAGTTGTTGAGTATGTTGCATTGGGGAAGTATGAGAGGGGGCATAGTACGACAGTGAGAGAGTGATAGGAAAAGGTGTCCATAGGCTGATGGAGTGTGTTGGACGGAAGCTGGTGGAGTCTCCAAGATATTGAAAAATGGGGAAAAATATTATAATGTGGGTGTTGACTCTCCTCACTCCAGGGACGACACTTTAAAGGAGGACACGACACTATTGGGAGCTCGTCCGGGATCTTTGGACAGCGGGCTCTCCCGTAAACGGAATCCTTGGACAGCGAGATCTCCTGCAAGTGGGATCCTTTGACAGTGGGATCTTCTGACAACGGGGTCTTTTGAGACGGGATCCTTAGTTATAAGAGGGAGATATCATATTGGAGAATCCAGCTAGAGTGAATGTGGATAGGGGTTAGGACTAATATCTTACCTGTTCACACTTGACACGTCTGCATAGGTCTGTGGTCCTGATTCTACTCTTGTCACTGAGTGAATGTGCTGTGTGTGGTAATATCTAGATTTATAGTACGTGTTCATATATCTGTATAGTAATTTGCAGTTATATTGTACTCGACCTGCTAGCTTACCTCTCTGTGAAATGGCCACTCCGAAACTAACCACTGCAGAATTAAAGGCAAAGGGGGAAGAAATGGGACTGTCGAGTTCTGCTCTAACGGATTACATACAGGAAGTGGAGAGAGAGTATCGTCAAGCAGAAAGGGAAGATCGAAAGGCCGAGTTGGAATTGAGAAGGATGGAGTTGGAACAAGAAGCTAAGAAATTGGAAGCTGAGCAAGCAGCTAAGAAATTTGAAGCTGAGCAAGCAGCTAAGAAATTTGAAGCTGAGCAAGCCGCTAGGAAACTGGAAGCTGAACAAGAAGCTCAGAAAAGGGAGCACGAGTACCGGATGAGGGAACTCGAGTTGAAGAGTCAATCTAATGGAGAAACTGAGGGAGCAGTTGGAGGTTCCTCCATCCCAGGCTCAACACCAGTAGGTGGACATGGGTACCAAGCTATGAAGTTTCCGTTGGCGGTCTACGAGGAGGACAAAGAGAAGATTGACCAGTACCTTCAACGCTTTAGGCTATGTCAGTTGCTATGGGTCTGGAGCGTAACAAATGGAATCTCAAGCTATCCCAGGGTTTACGCGGGACCGGATACGAGGTTTATTCTCGCCTGCCACCAGGACATGAGAACAATTATGACGAGTTAAAGACGGCTCTGTTGAAACGATTCGAGGTTACGTCACATACCTACCGGAAAAAATTTCGAGCAGCGAAACGAGAACCGGGGGAGTTGTTTGCCGCCTACAGTTTGCGTCTAAAATCTTATCTCCATAAGTGGATGGATTTGGCTGTTTTCGCACATGACTATGAGAGTCTGGAAGAGCTCATGGTGGTCGACCAGCTGAAGAAGCAAATGTCTAAACCTCTCAGGACGTTCCTGGGAGAACAAGGAGCGGAACGTATTGACCTCGTGACAAAATTAGCAGAACGGTTCGTCGAGGTACATGGGGAGGCAGGGGGAAACCTTTCCACCAACTCCAAAAGTCAAGAGAAACATGATAAGAAGAAAGCCAAAAACTCAGGAACCAAAAAGTGGGAACCTTATGTGCAAAAATCAGAGGATAGTTCAGAGAAGAAGAAGGAGGGAAGCAAGAGCACTTCCAGCTCTACACCAAAACGACCGTGGTCGGAGAAGTGGTGTTCAATTTGTAAGTCACCCTCTCACAATACGAGGGACTGCAAATCGAAGGCTAAGAACCCTCACTTCGCAGCATGACAAGTGACTTCCAAGGAGGTTGTCACGGAAAATGCCAAGGTCAACAAGGAAGCTCGCCACCAGGAGAGCTCACTCAAGTCCGGCACTAGAAAATCTAGGACAGGGAAATGGTGCAACCACTGCAAGTCAAACACGCACAATGCTATTGACTGCAAGGGAAAGTCAGGAGACACTCAATTCGTCGGGTGCCCCGGGAAACCTAAGGTGGAGCCCACGGAACAGGTCGAGGCCGAGGAAGAGACTCCAGACCAGGAAAAACCACCTGTAGTGGAATTGGTAGAGGTTAACGGTCGTCAAGTGGAGTGTTTGTACGACACAGGACTGGACGGGGAGGCCGTGATTTCTGCGGATCTGGTACATCCAGAACAATTCACAGGTGAGACATGGGAGATACAGCCTGCACAGAAGAGTGCGGTAGTCATGAAGTTGCCCATTGCTAATGTGGAGATTCGGTCAAGGTACGTCACCGGCACCATCAAGGCCGCTGTATTGACCGATCCCATTTTTCCAGTAATCCTAGGTTGCCGGTATGTCTTTCTGGGAATGCCCAGGGAGCCAATCCATATGGGAGCAATGCAGACTCGCTCTCAGACGAAAACGGAAGAGGCAGACGCAATTGTGACTAACCCAATGCCGGGGGAGCTACGAACTGCCCAGAGTGAGGATGATACTTTACGTCCTTGCTACAGAAAGCTGCAGAAAAGTGCTGATCCACCAGGACGGGGGCAGTACTACATGAAGAATAGGATACTCTACAGGAGAGCAGGAAGGGGAGACAACCTATACGGTCAGTTTGTCGTCCCGAAAGCTCACCGGTCCCAGATTCTTCATATGGGGCATACCATCTCCTTTAGTGGACACATGGGTATTGCCGCCACCATGCAGCGGATTTCCTGCCATTACTATTGGCCGGGAATGACAGATGATGTGCGTCGGTATGTGAAGTCATGCCCTGAGTGCCAGAGGGTGGCACCGAAACACTGGACAGCACCGGTGGTGTTGGGTGAGATGCCCATCATGAACTCTCCTTTCGAGAGGGTAGCCATCGACATCGTGGGTCCACTTCCCAGGTCTAGGAAGAGGAACAGGTATATACTCACAATGGTGGATTGCTGTACAATGTGGGGTGAGGCCATACCGTTGACCACGATTGACTCGAAAAGAGTGGCGGGCGCACTGATGGTGGCCTTTACCAGATTAGGCTTTCCGGATCAAATTCTGACGGACAATGGGTCTCAGTTTTGTGGAAAACTCATGGAGGAGGTATTTAGGGTGTTCCATTCTAACCACATACATACCAGCCCTTACCACCCTCAAGCCAATGGACAAGTAGAGCGTTTCAACGGCACGTTGATGACAATGCTCAGGAAACTAGCGCAGGAAAAACCTGATAGGTGGGATGAATATATCCCAGCAGCACTCTTTGCCTATCGGGAGGTTCCTCATGGCTCAACAGGACTACCACCCGCTACGTTGCTGTTTGGTCGTCCAATCAAAGGACCTTTGGAAGCCATGTTGAGGAGTTGGACTGAAGAGGGGACGTCAGAAGAAGTGATCTCATCCTACAAATACGTGGAGGAACTGAAAGAAAAACTCCACAAGGGATGGACTCTGGCAAATCAAAACTTGAAAAAGGCCAGGAAAAGACATGCGGCTTACTACAACCGTAGGTCTAAAGAAAGATCTCTAGAGGTGGGAGACAAAGTCTTGTTGCTACTCCCAACGGGAAACAACAAACTGGAGATAGGTTGGCAAGGACCATTTCCCGTGGAAAGGGTGATATCCAGAACCAACTATCAGATCCGGATCCGGGGAAAGTCGAAGATTTTCCATATCAATCTCTTGCGGAAATACGAAGAGAGACCCGGAGACAAGGCAGCTCACCTCATGGCAATGGCAGTTGCAGTGGAGACTGAAGTGGGAACCAGCGAGGGCAGGAAATATCCCTTGGTACACCAGGAAACCTATAGGGATGTGCAAGTGAACCCTGATCTGACCTCCCAGGAGAGGGAAAGGATAACCCAGGTTCTCAAGTCTCATAAGGAGATACTGACTGATAAACCAGGACGAACGAGGTTGGTGGAGTTCGAGATGATTGTGACCACGCAGGAACCTGTTCGTCAAAAGGTTTACCCAGTGCCATTCTCTAAAGAAAAGGCCCTGGAGGAAGAAATACAGAAACTGCTGGAGGATGACGTGATTGCACCATCCACATCCCCATACAATGCAGGGGTAGTTTTGTTACGGAAACCAAGTGGAGAACACCGGTTGTGTATAGATTACCGACTTCTGAACAGTCATACACTTTGCCGAATCCAACTCAGTTATTCGCTAGGCTCCATAAGGCTCGGTACTTTTCAAAGGTGGATCTGAGTCGGGGGTACTATCAGATACCAGTAAAACCGGAGATTCGACCACTGTTGGCTTTCAGTACACCAAGTGGACACTACGAATTCAAGGTCATGCCCTTTGGACTCAGCAATGCACCTAGTGTGTTTACACGCATGATGAGGACTTTACTAGATCCGTTACAGGATCCATCCATCATCTCATTCATGGATGATATTCTGATTTCCAGTGACAGCTTGGATGACCACTTACAATCCTTGGAGAGAGTGTTTAATAGGCTCAAGGAAGCAGGGCTTACTGCTCGTCCAACCAAGTGCATGATAGGTTACCAGACTCTGGAATTTCTAGGTCACACCATCACTCCAGGACACATTGTCCCAGAAGAGAAGAACCTGGAGAAAATCAGAAATGCACCAAGGCCAAAAACGAAGAAGGATGTGCGATCTTTTCTCTCGTTGTGTGGGGTTTACCACAAATTTATCCCACATTTCACTGAATTGGGAGCTCCATTGACGGAAACCTTGAAAAAGGGATTCCCGGACCAAATCATTTGGACACCAGAATGTGAGAATGCCTATAGTCAGTTAAAGGAGGCCTTGGTCAGCAAACCGGTATTACAGCTCCCTAACCTTTCCAAACCATTTGTGTTGAGAACAGATGCGAGTGGGATTGGGATTGGGGCAGCCTTGTTACAGGAAGGAAAAGACGATGCTTCGGTTTTGAAACCTGTAGCATACGCAAGTAAGAAACTTCTACAGGCGGAGAGGGATTATTCAACCGTCGAGAGAGAGTGCTTGTCTCTCGTATGGGCAGTGCAAAAATTCCAGCCATATTTGTATGGAGTTAAGTTTCGAGTCCAGTCGGATCATCAGCCCCTGATGTTCCTGGCTACTTCTCAGAAGCTCAACGCCCGTTTGATGCGTGGTCTTTGTTACTTCAACCCTATAATTTCACAGTGGAGTACATTCCTGGGAAGGAAAATGTTGGAGCGGATTTCTTGTCAAGACACCCAGCTCCTGAAGAAGAAGAATGAATCATCTGGATTAAACTCACGGTGGAGAAGAGTGAGATGGACTACTCTCTTAAGAGGGGGCCTATGTCACAAAATAAAACCTTGCGTTTAACCAGTTGATTATTATAGAGGCTTTCTGATTAAACGGACTATCTGCCAGCGACAACTATTTTAACTAACAGTAAAAACAAATCGGATGTCAAAATCCCAGGACAATATTTGTAGCTGCACGTGTACATCTGGTCGACGGATTGGGAACACTCGGTGGTGAGTGAGACGGGTCCCTGCATCGCTTTGACAGTTTATCAACATTCGAATACAGATAGAGCCCATCAGATACTGGTTGCAATCGGATGTCAGCCATCACAGGTCGGGCAGAGTTAACAGCTGCAGATGTGCAGGGGAAGTGGGTGAGCTGAATCATACATCGCTTTGACAGTTCATAAACAGGTTGGATTGAGAGCGGAGGTGCTCAGCTCGGAAGAAAACAGTCCGTCTGTCATGTAGAATTTCCCGACATAAAACGGAAGGATGGCTGGGATTGTCACCCCTCGACAGCAGATTGGCAGTTTGTTGTGGAAACTGTTGTTGGGATCATACAGTAACTCGCTGGCTTGTTGGGGAGGTCAAAACAAGTGATGACAGCTTTGACGGTGACTAGGCCAGGGGGAATGGATTCTTGACAGTGGATGATATGCCCAAATAACACCTGCAGGACATCAATACAGTCACGTGACCAATTTTAGGTTTTGCCATAAACCATGATTGGGAGAAACAGTGTTGACCAAAACCGTGGATTATGATGGACGTGTTTGTGGGAGAGCTCTACAGTGTTAGATTAATTTAATATTAACTAGCATGTGTCGTTATGGCAAAGTGTAGTAGCCATCCCGGAATGAGGCGGTTTTGCATAAGGTAGTCAATATAGTCTATTTAGGCCTAATTAATATAGACTGTAGCCTGGTTAAAACTAGAGTGATCTTAGCACTGTTAGTTGAGAATAGATTAGTGAAGTGTTGATAAGCTTTACTAGTTGAGAATTGAGTAATGAGGGATAATTGGGATATTCCAGTGGGTGCTCCCTGGTGGGGGGGGGGGGGGGGGGGTTCCGCACGCTGTTGGTTGTTTTTTTTTTCTTCTTGTCTTGGCCTGATGTAAACCTCTGTGTTCAGTTCATCTGTCCCTGACAGTTTAGGTTCACTGTATTTTCTGAGCGAGGCCGATGGCCACGATCATCTAATAGAGATCAGTGACGGGGAGGCTATCACCAGTTGTTTGATTTATTTTACAGGTTCCTCTGGTTGGATTGAAGAACCCGGAACCAATGAAAAATCCGATCCCGGATAAATTATGATGTAGAGAGATGGGCCAGCAACTTTCGCAACGGAAGAAGTTAATACACATTGCTCGGTGGAGCCTAATGGTATATGTATCCTACATGAGTGAATACCAATCGTTAACACACCTGAAGTGATGGATGTTCAGCCCATGTGGAACTAGATCAGTAGGAACTGATGTTCACATTAGATGAAACCAAACATTGAAGTGTAGTTGTTCCACGTATCAAGGAAATCAGAACTTTCAGACTATATCTAGTGAATAAAGCAAGCCATTTTTTGTCTAGATACATTGACTGTTTAAGAGTGAAAATACAGAACTAATAGGAACCGTTGTGTTAGGAACAATAATAGTATTTTCCACGGATTATATATTTACATGGGATTCAGATCTCATGGTCATCAGAGCTCCTGGAAGAGGACATGTCTGGAGAGAAGGATACGACTTCGGTGAGGTCTATTGTACTGACTCGTGTGATGTCGTGTAATCCTTGCCATGATGTGTGCACTATGATCCTGAACTTTGAAGGCTGACATATACATTTATGTTATAATACACGACACACATTTTCTTCGCATACACGTCTCATATACGTTACACTTTTCTTTTAATAAATTAATCTTTATTAATTTTTAGAAGCAAGAGTTGTTGAGTATGTTGCGTTGGGGAAGTATGAGAGGGGGCATAGTACGACAGTGAGAGAGTGATAGGAAAAGGTGTCCATAGGCTGATGGAGTGTGTTGGACGGAAGCTGGTGGAGTCTCCAAGATATTGAAAAATGGGAAAAAATATTATAATGTGGGTGTTGACTCTCCTCACTCCAGGGACGACACTTTAAAGGAGGACACGACAGTTCCCATAGTGGGATTGTTGGCTTGAACCGTCTTGTCTGTTTCAGGGTTTCTGTTAGCTCGATGTCTTCCTTCATTTTCTCTGCTATTGGGATGCCACCCCTTTTGCTGTGGTTGTCACTGAACGTTTGGTATCCAGGATGGTCTTCGTCTTGTGCTACCTTTAGCCAGTAGTTATACGACAGCTGTTTGCGCCTCAGACTCAGTGGGAGAACACCCAGTGCTACCTCCATGGCTTCTCTGATGTCCCTTTTCCAGCTCCCAGGATGGTGTTTAGCGCTTGGGTCTGTATGGTGTCTAGACTTCTGATGCTGAGTCGTACACAATGCTGCCATATTCTAGCTTGCCTCTGATAAATGCTTTATAGAACATCAGCATTGTTTTCGGATGGGCACCCCAACCGTTACCTTTTATCACCCGCAGTAGGTTGCTTGCTTTCTTATATCTTTCTAGGGTAATTCCTAGGAATACTGTGGTGCTAGTTCTATTAATGGTTTTCCCTTTTATGTCTATTGTGTAGCACTTATTAGAATTTATCTTCCTCTTGCTGCTAAATACCATACTTAAATATTGAGCACAACCCACTACTGGCAACGTCGATCGCATTCTGGTATGAACCTAAGGCCTATCCACGTCAATATGGAAGCACTATACTCGAGTTTCGCTCTCGTTTGAGCTCGTCAGTAGTGCATATCCCTGACCTGATCCGGAAACAGTCCCGGATCACGCGTGTGAAGCGGGTGTGTAACCACGTGGCACACACTGGACACACCAAATTATCACAACAGAATATCACAACGCTACCCATCGTAGGCTATGCTCAAGATTGCCCAATTGCCGCGACCGACGTCCGTCAATCGATGGGACTCGAACGATCAGGACTTCTCACTGGCAAGGAACACCAGGCCTCCTAAATCCAGTGAGCAATAATCAATTGATTATGTGGTTGTTTCGGGATTTTGAAATTTAAATATTGAGCACAACCCACTACTGGCAACGTCGATCGCATTCTGGTATGAACCTAAGGCCTATCCACGTAAGGCAAATACCATACTGACTGTTTTATTGGTGTTGATTTTGGAACCCCATTTGTCGATCCATGCTGTTAGCTTGTTTATCTGTTTTTGCAGGGGTCCTCGTGTAGTCTTTGCCGCTTTACCACTCCTCCATAAGACGCAGTCGTCCGCGAATTGAGATATTCCTGTTTTCTGGTCTTGTATCTCCTCTGTTAGGTCATTCACCAGTATTGAGAAGATTGTTGGTGAGATGACCAAACCCTGGGGGATGCCGTTCTCTTGCACATATGTGTCAGATACCTCGTTCCCTATCCTCACTGAGAAGCTTCTATCTTTGAGGAAGTTTTCTATGTATTTGTAGGTTCTTACCACTATGCCTGCTTTCTTTATTTTGATTAGTGCGGATTCTCTCCAGCATTGATCGTACGCCTGGGCTAGGTCCAGGAATACAGCCAACGTCTTTTCCCCTCTCTTGAATCCTTTCTTTACATGGTTTTCCAATTTGATGATCTGAACAATCGTTCACCTGTTGGCTCTAAAACCGGATTGTGTATGGCTATACAGTTCATTCTTCTCCAGGTAGAATGTTATTCTTTTATTTATCACAGTCTCTATAACTTTGCCCAGGTGAGATGTCAGCGAGATGGGGCGGTATGATTCTACCCTTGTTGGCTCTTTGGCTTGTTTCTTGATTGGGATCACCGTGGCTGTTTTCCACTGTCTGGGGATCTTTCCCGTCTGCCATATTACATTATACAGGTTAGTAATTGTTCTTATGGTGTTATTTGGGAGCTTTTTGAGGATGGTATAGTTTAGAATGTCCGCCCCAGCCGCGATTTCGGATTTTTCATTTAGCGCTGTCATCACCTCATCTGTTGTGATGTCTGCATCCATAAAGTGTTCTTCGATGTTCTCGTCTGCTGTGTCTTTTAACTCTCTTATCAGCTTCTCCCTTTTTTGTCTTTCTTTGCTTCCTAGTCTTTTGTTAGAGCAGACTTCGTGGAAGTATTTTCCGAACACTTTGGCTTTGTCTTGGTCTGTTACTGATAGTTTCGTACTTTTGATGGTTGGGATTTTGCTGGTCTTTTTATTTCCTTGAATTGCTTTTGTTTGTTTCCACACCTTTGTGGTCGGTGTATCTGGACTGAGTGTCTGACAGAACCTTTTCCACTCCTTTTCTTTTGCATGTTTTACTGCTCTGTTTGCTTCGTTTCTGAATTTCTTGTATTCTTCGTAATTCTCTTCTGTCTTTGCCTTTTTGTATTTCTGCAGAGCTCTTTTCCTATTTTGTTGTGCCGTTGTGCACTTTTCGTTCCACCAGGCTGCCTTAATGCGTGTCTTCCCTTGTATTATTAAAAAGGAAATCCACAACTGTTAAGAACAACTCGTTAATTAAATTAACAATGGAAAACAGTTCCTCACCTGAATTGAAAATGACATGAAATAACTGACGGCAGTCGTGCGAACGTTTTTAGCCATTTATTAATGCGCTGTAGAATTCAATGGACAAACTATTCTAGAATATAAACTGCCCTTTCAGACAGGGTCGGCGTTTATTTATCTATCTAAGAATTAGCTCCTTATTCCACTCTGTTAGCCTTGACGCCCAGTCTTTCATTCCACTGTTCCATCGTTTTCCGAAAATCGTCTAGGTTTCCTCGCCCAGTCCTTTTCATTGAATGAATCTTCGCTAACACATTATTCCTCACTTGCCGATCTTCGCAAACATTGCGTCGTCCAGATCTTATCTTTGAATGAATTATGCACCATAGGTTGGTCAAAAGAAGTCGCCGTAGGCATACAGGCAAGCATCCAATTGCTTAGGTAAGCGGCGAATGTCGTCTGCAAAAATGGGTTGTGGTTGCTCACTGAACAAAGTGTTTATCGCGTTCATTACGTCTGCATCTGTGTGAAATCGTTGTCCCTTGAGAGCTTATTTTAAAGGTACGAACAAATGAACATCACATGGTGACAAAAATCAGGACTATATGCTGGATGTTGCAGAATTTCCCACTTCTTCCTAGCTAATGCTTCCTGCATAATCTTTGTGATATGCGGACGAGCACTATCGTGCAAAAAAATCACACCGCGAGAAAGCATGCCGGGTCGTTTATTCTTGATGGCTTTTTGCAACTTGTCTAGTGTTTGCAAGTAGTGGGTAGAGTTGATGTTGACACCAGGTTCTTTAAAGACGGCCAACAATAGCCCTTCATGGTAAAAAAATGCGCTCAGCATAACTATACCAGAGGAAACTTGTAACTTGAATTGTTTGGGTTTTGGTGATCCAGCATGCTTCAATTGCATGCTCTCTCTTTTGCTGCTTGGCTCAAAGTGGTGACACTATGATTCATTGCCTGCCACTATGTGGAAGAGAAATGCATCACTGTCTACTATGAATGAATCACCAAGAAACGAGAAGTAGATTGTGAGCTTTACTAAAACACGATTACAAGAAACAAATTAGACGTTGCGGTCAAAGCCTTCGTCAGCACAGAAGAAAACGACATGAAACACAAATCTCTACACAGGTCTTGTTAACCACCCTCCACTATGTAACGCAGCAAGTGGTTCAAACACCATCCCATGCGTTCCTCTTTTTGGTGGTTGGTTAGCATCCGTGGTACCCACTGTGAACACACCTTCCGATATTGCAGTTTCTTACGAACGACCTTTTGAATTGTCCAAATTGACAGATCAAATTCTTTTGCTAGCGAACGTATGCTTCGACAGCGGTTCATCTGTCTGTACTGCTGTATCAATTTTGGCAATGGTTTTTTCTGTTGCAAATATATGCTCTTGACCTGGCCGTCGAAGATCTGTCGTCAACTGACGTCCTTTCCAAAACATTCGTGCCCAGTCTGTCACTGTTGTCTTCGACACAATTTGTTACCGTACGCTGCCTGCATTCTTCGATGAATGTCCACTGATCGACATCCTTCAATTGAAAGAAACTGAATCGCCGTTCTTTGAGCTTCTTTGGACGGATTTGGACCCGGCAATTTTCTCAACGGCAGAAACATAACCTATGCATCATGGGTCGGTAAGCACGTGCTCTTTTATTCATTGGTCAGTACTTATCACATGACTATGACATGATCATATTCAACGTATGCAATAAGTCACTATCGTTGAATGAAACAATAAAATGTTCACAATAAAATTTCACAAAAATAAAGATTTAATTTCAACATGACATTATTTCCAGTAGGTTGGTGCTGGTGCTTTCATTTTGTGGCTAATGAAGTGGATGTCTGGTGATCTGTATTTATGTGTCGTTGTAATGTGTCTTTTCTGTTGTATAAGTTCCCGCAGATGTGGCATTATGAGTTGTGGTGTTGTGTACTGTTTTAATGTAACGAGTAAGACTGTGTTTTTCTGTGAAGTTTTTACCACATATAGGACACAGATAGATATTTCTCTGACTACTGGCCATATTGATAGACAAAGAATAGTGGTGATAAGATAACACACTTGTAGCTTCCGGTATTAGATAATGGCTCAGTGATAGCACAATAGTATCTTGTGTGGTGGTTCTACGCTTTTCCAGACACTATAGTTTCCAACAGATAGATATTGGCTTGATATTAAACAAAATAAGTTTGTGTGTCGCTCTAACGGACAAGGTACAGTGATCCAACACAATATGTTTTGTGTAGCTTCCTGTAGTTTTTTTTTTTTTTTTTTTCGCGCTTTCGCAAGTCGTTTAAGTACTGACACCAAATAGCTGTGAAGAAATGACAAAATCAGTACAGATATTTTATATTTTTCACAAAAACGTGACAATCATGACGGTAGTATATCTACAGAAAATATTTCATATCACATAAATGTTAAAGAAATACCCAAAAGAAAAATCTGGACAATTAAGGATTATGAGGGTGACGTCACATGTAGTAAAATATTTCATTTTCTCTTTTCTTCGCGGCCTTACTGTTGGTCTTCACCGTGACTAATGTGTTTTTGCTGATACCGGAACGATGTTTCGTAATTCTGTTCTTTGTGTTATTTTATATGGCACTATACTGTACTATACTAATGAGCAAAGGCGAATACACCCACTGATGACTAGGGGTGAAATATATAGTGATGATCAGTTAGTGAGAAAAGTGGTGAATGCATACAATATTTTGTGGTAGACTGTCAGAGATTTCCTTTCTTTGTATGCACCTCAGTAAGGTAGATTTTTCCTGGTTGTGTCAGCAAATTTTCAATCTGGCGAACGATAAAGGTGCTATAATAAATGACATCATTGTAAGATTTACACAAAATGAATTTGATACCACATATTTGACTTTTATGTAGACCAGTTTTGACACAGTGTGAAGAGACAGAGTAATTTGAAATCGTGTACATTAGTGATATACAGTGATACATTAGTGACCACAGAGCATGACTCTAATTTCTCTTGTGTCGGCACATTTTCACTCTGGCAGATCAGTTTGCGTCAGCACAATTTCACTCTGGAGAATCAGTGTACTTTAGTGAGGAGGAATATGATCCGTACATACTGAATAGTTGAATACATAATACATACCGTTTCACATGCATACAGTTTGTGCGCAGAAAGAGGACATAGCTTTGGACTGATACGTAATTAGTGACCATAGATACTCGTGTTACACTGTTCAGTACACTTAGTGGAGCTAGGAGAGACAGGTAGATGTCTTGATCCACCTAATACGCATACCTCTGTGAGTGACAGAGTCGCGTTGCTCCAACAGTGCGTGATTATTACTCTTACGTTCGAATCTGTCGAAGCAGAATAAGAATACTTTTAGTGAACAGAAAACGTAAAACATAAAAACATAGGTAACATAATTTATTGAAAAACACACCTGTTCATATGTACACATTACACAGAATGCACCACATCATCTAATATCACCGACCCTACATCATAGAGAGTAAAAGGTCGCCCGAGAATACAGACACTCACATGGAATGACACAAATAGTGTTAGTAGTTCACATGTGCTTTCAGTAGTCATCTACATATATTATCATTATTTTATACGCTCGTATTCACCACAATAACTAGGGCAGCGTTAATTGAAAGTATGAGCGTCAGTTTGCCGAATACTGTCTAGTATTTTTCGACGTTGTATATGCTGGTATGGTCTGAGAGACTATTACAATGTAACGAAACTGTATTCTACAAGCTACTTACCAGAGCTGTTTCTGTGGTGAGGTGTGTTTGATAGACCTTGTTGCACGCGTAGTGTCCTTAGTCGTCATTTGAACTCCTTTATATATGGAATCTAGTCACCTAGAATGTGCTGAGTCAAGGTATGTGTGAATACATTTTGTGGGCAGTTCAATCCGGTTAAATTTATACTGTAAAGCATCTACCTATACTGTTTAAAACATGTCTAGTCAGCGGTTTGTATCGCTATACCGTGGTCTTATCATGAATTATTTAAGAGCGTTTACAGTCCCACCCCAAGTCATGTCTGGACATGTATTCCGTGGTTAGGTCACGATGAGTCACCCATGGTTTTTCCCAAAACATGTCTGAACACATTCAAGCACGTTCACCACCGGCCTCACATGCGTTGAATCACATAGGAGGTCACCCTCAGGTCAGCGGACTATGATTTCACACTTCAGACTTTACTATGAGACTTAACCTCAGTTGTTCTAAAATTGGTGTCAGATTGATTGATTGATTGATTGATTTAGGAACCGACATCACAGCATTCGGGGCATTCCCATAAGCGCTCCGTCCCCAGACTCAGAAGCCAGCGAAGAGTTCCAACCCCAGTAGTACCAGTAGCAATCTGATTATATGTGCGTCTCGCCTTTCCTCTAAGCGTCGAGTATCGTCCAGATCCCCTCGTAACTCTACGCTGTCACATTCTTGCCAGACCATGGTGATCCATTTGCTCCTCCGAGGTGTACACGTGCTCCCACAAGGCCGCAACCACGTCTAGCGTATCATACATCAATACTCCACCAAGTTTTGCAGAGCCAGGCAATCTTTCTGCCTGTTCATTCCCCAGCACACCAGCATGCCCCGGAGAAAAGATCCAGACGATGCTTGCCACCAGTGACTTCCGAAGCGAAGCAAGCCACTCGGCACGAAGCGTGCCTGTCCTCACCCTACTCAGCATGCTTTCTGAGTCAGTTACAATCATGATGTGTGTGTGTATCGTATTCTCCATCTTCGGAAAGCTGCACTTACTGCCTCCATCTCCATTCTTAAGCTAGGTGTTGTGGTATCATATGCCAGGCTCTCCTGCACCAAACGTCGACCATTAGCCTTTGCCAAGAAACCCCAGGCACTTCTACTACCTCTCAACACCGAACCATCTGTGTAGATAATTACATCACCCTGGCGAACATTATCCTGAATTAGTTGCTGGATTTCCACTTCCGTGGCCCCTGCTGGCCACTCCCTGCACTGCTGGCTCAATGTGATTATAACTCTGCACAAGTCTGACTGCTCCGCTGGCACTCTGACCCACTCCTCTCCTCGCCTAATGTTCTCCAAGGGGCACACCTGTCTGATCGTATCCTCCGCCTGAGCCATCCATGATTTCCCTCTTATCAGTCGCTGGCCCTTAACTGCGTCCAGCGCCTCATGCAACGGGTGATCTGTGTCAGCAGCTACTCTGAGGTATGCCTTCGCCTGCATCACCTTGAGCCTACCAGTAACAGTCGGCAAACCAAGGATTACCGCATACACACCACTGGGGTGTCACTTGTGCATCCCAGAATGACCAGCATAGCCTCGTTCTGTATGCGCTCCAATCTCACCAGCTGACTATTTGAGACAGTGAGCAGTCCTAGTCCATAATCAATCGCTGAGAGGATCAAGTGCTGGTATAGTCTGAAAAGCATTCTCTGCTCTATGTCCATTGCAGCCATAGTTTTAAGTGCGTTGAGTCCCTTTTGAGATCTTGTCACAACCGTCTCCACATGATCCTTGAAGGACAGGCTCCTGTCAAATGTGATTCCCAGATACTTCAGTTTGTTCTCTCTGTTGACGCTTCCACCATCTATCGTGAGGCTTGGAACATCAGCTCTCACAATCCTGTTGTCCAGAGAGCACCACAAAACAGCTGCCTTTTCCGGGTGGATGACAGCACCCATTTCAGTGCACCAGTCAATCACTTTGTCTACTGTCGCCTGTAGCTCCTGGGCTGTTTTCTCCCTATCTCTCCCCTGCCTATATGCAAGAATATCATCTGCAAATGTTAGTATCCTTCCAACCCCTGGTGCTTCTAGGTTTGCAATTTTGCTCGTATACACGTTAAAGAGCACCGGGACATTGCGGATCCCTGTGGCAGTCCCGGGGTTAAAATATGTGGCTCTGAGGTCCATGCACCCAGACGGAGAGCAATCCGACGAGAATGTAGGACGGCCGCTATCCAGTTCACCAACCAGGGATTGACCCCCTTCTCCATCAATACGGTCATCAAAATATCATATCGAACTCTATTGTACGCATCATCGAGATCAAGCGCCGTCGCCATCGTTTCTTGTCTACTCTGGAACCCCTCATAAACGTCAAAGGCAAAAGTGGCTGCATTTGACCAGGTATCTTTTCCTGGCCTGTAGCTCCCCAGGCCTCTTGGAAGAAGCTTCCCCCTTTCCAAAAACTCTTGCAGCTTGACAGCGACTATCTTCTCTAAAACCTTCCCAAATGTATTTTGAAGGGTGATGATCCTAAAGCCGCTAAGCTTTGAATGATCCTTGAACGGTTTTGGGAGAGGGATGAGATAACTGTGTACCCAATCCTGCGGTACTGATGCTGTCCTAATGCTCTGGTTAAAGCAGTCGGTCATCTCCTTCAGGTCTACATCGCTCAAAGCCTTCATGTGGCCATACCTGACCCCATCAGGCCCTGGTGCCGTGTCTTTTGCCTTTTTCAAAATATGTTTAACATCTTCAACCCGTATGATGTCTTCATAAGGCATATTCTTTATGGTGCCAGATAACTCCTCTCTAACTGCATCCCTGGTGTCCACATCATCATGATTGGTCTGCTCTAAAAATCTCTGGAGAAACGCCTCCCCTTTCTCTGTGTCTGTTGTCACGCGCACACCATCATCTCTATAAATTGTTCCCACTGTCATAGGCCGATCTTTTCTTTGTATTTGTCTGTGCAGTTTCCAGAACTTTCGCAGTGTTTTATCACCTCCAATCTCATTCATGAAACATTCCCATTTTGCCTTTTTGGCCTCTGCAGCACAGCGCTTGAAAACCTCCACCTTGTCTTTCTTGACATTTTCCACTTCCTCTCATGAGCTTCTGGGTGTCTGTCGCACTTTCCTTAGCTGCTTCACTGCAGCTCTCTTTGCTTTCCAAGCCTGGTCTACTTCTGGGGTCCACCATGGGGGCTGCAAAAAAGGATTTTTAACAGCCCTGTTGCATGTCCCCTGTCTGAGGCGTCCAAGAAGGCTGTCGGTCCACTCATACCGGAAGGTCTTGCGCGCTCTCCCAGCCTTAACTTTCCTGGATTTAGAGATCAGGACTGAGGATGGCATGTGATCACTCCCATGGTCATTCAAAACAGTCCACTTTACATCAAGGACTGATGACTGGGAGACAAGTGCCAAGTCAATAGCTGTGTCCGCATCGCCAGGCCTCATTGCCATTCTAGTCGGACCTACCATCATTTATGCAGACCACATCGGAGTCCACCATGGTATCCGCAAGGGCAATTCCCTGTCGGTTTTCTCCACTACTTTCCCAATCTCTGTTCCTCGCATTGAAGTCTTCACATATGAGTAGCCTACGCCCGGTAATTCCTCCAATTCCTTAAGCCAGTCCCAGTGTTCTTTTCTGACAAAACAGTCCACTGTGGCATATACATTTATGATGTTCCAACTTAATCCCCCAATCTCCATTTGTATACCCTGGACCTCTCTTGCACTGTGATTCCACTGGCTCAAGTCAAGTACCACATGCTTCACTCCTTCCTTCACCAGCAGACCTTGCCCACGTCTCATCTGCCCAGTAGGGTTTATATAACTGGCGTACCCAGGGCAATGGTATTTGTCTGTATTTAGCTCCTGGAGCATGAGGACATCAAAATCATACATTAGCCTCTCCATTACAGGACCTCTCTGCCTGGCACTACGACATTTCCAATATCCCACTCTTACATGGTTGAGACCTAGTCTCTCCACTTTTCGTCTTGTTCTCCTGGCGCCTGCCCTCCTATTTCTATGCCTTCTTCTCACACCATTTCCTCGTCTTCTCCTCCTCACTCTCTCTTCGCTAGCCCCTGTAGGATGTGTCAAGCGCAGAGCACGTGCTCCATAGCTCCGGTGACGATTCCCTTGTTTAAATTATACTATATACACAAAGTTTGCATAATGCAGGAAATGAGCGGTCACCCTAGTAGAGCCTGCCTGCTAGGGAAGGGGCAGGGGATGTCCCTCAGGAGTCCATACGCCTGGCGCCGCCCCGCCCGCATACCAGACGTTCCACGTTCACGACCAACTCACCCGTGGCCATTCAGTCCTCGGCACGTCGGTCCACCTTCAACTTGGGGGTTTATAATCGGAGTTTTCCATCTCCTAGATTGGCTGCTGTAATAGCTAACGGGCCCAATCTACCCGGGGGCAAGAGGTTCCAGCGCCTCATTTATGGCGAGCACAGTAGATACATGTGTACGGGAAACAAGACCAATGCCATATACTCTCTATCACATAGATTGTTTGCACAATGATGAATGTTACTTCGGGTTGGGGGAGGGGTGAGGGGTGAAGATTAAGAACCTTTTGTTTACACATTGATCATTGTTACATAATAGATCCTACAGGTCATATATCATTTGTCTACACATTGATAAATTTTATATAAGGGATCATACAAGTCATATATCACTTGTCTACACATTGATCAATGTTACATAAAGGATCATACAGATCATATGTCACTTGTCTACACATTGATGAATGTTACATAATGGATTATACAGGTCATATATCACTTGGTTACACATTGCTGAATGTTACTCCGATATGGACAATGACCAACAAGGTTATGTGCCTCTTGTAGTCGGAACAGTCAATGCTATTAGACCTCAGTTAGTTCCATCTCTGGATCAGTACAGACTTTTGTACCAAGTACTGAATCTCTTCAACGAAAGGAATGATGTCTACGGCAATGTCAGTCCTACATGATCTTCATCATCTCCGGGTCCAGCAAGAGTAACAATGTGCACTCCAGTCCGCTCCACTCACCGCCGTTTCTGCATGTAAACAACGTTCTTTCTTCCCCAGCTGGTTTCATTGCCCGAATTTTTCAGCAAGGTCAGCAGAGTTTCATCAGGGTCACGGTCTTTGCTTGTCCATGACAGGTGTGAAAGACTGTATTCACCTTGAACGAAACGTTTATTTATTGGCTTCGGCGTGTTTTCTTCATTGACGATGGCTATACATCTCTGAACCTCCCAGGCACCACACACATCTAGCCATGAAGTCTTGATGTTGAACAATGAGAATCTTTTTTTTTGGTATCTGCCTCCCCTTCAGGTAAATGGGGGACAATTGTCACGTCTTCAGTGCTCAAATCCCGCTCGAATGCCACTAACAAAGAAACCATGTACTGGGTCACAAGCCACAGAAATCAATGACTGTTGTCGGTAATGGCCTCTGGGTTAAAATTTCGTGGTCATGTTTCTTACAGCTCGGAATGAGTACTGCAGTGATATACGAGTTCTAAACATCTCCAGTTTTACGCGACAAAACAGGTCGGTAGTGTTTCTTTGGGATGACCTTATGCAGTCAGTTAGACAGCATTAGACTGTTACAGTATGAGTAGTTTTATTGACCTTCTCCTTCCTCTTCTTTGTTACATCCATCATCAGCGCATACCAGACATGCAGACTTGAATTTTTTCCCCACGCAGGATTGTAAAACATACTCATTGCCAGATCCTTGTATTTGACAAAGGCATGAAAGTTATCATCGTCTAGCTCAAACACTTTCTGACCGTCAAAGAAAACATCATAGGATAGGACCGGATCTTTATCTTCTAGAGTTGAGTAACCTAGAATTGATTGTTGACCTGGGTGTAAATGTTCATCGTAGACAAATTGCTCATCACCACTTTTGTCTAGAGTTTGGAGAAGTTGAAGGAGTGGCTATAGCGTCGTATGCGTTTTCATCGGCCGGTACAGTGCCGCCCAAGTTCCCATATATCGAGCTACTTTCTGAGGTGGAGTGTTTTACGGGTGGTAAATTCACATGTACGCTGCCTCGAGATTCTGGAGCCGAGGTCCGTGTGCCGGGATAGTTCGAGTAAATGCTCTCGTCAGTGCCTGGCTTAGGGGTTCCTGGGGGAGGCATGTTGTGGGTATGCGCCTAGCGTCGGCTTGAGAGCTTCTGATGATTATTTAAGGGGGAAACCTCTCACAGATGTGGTGTTGTGACTAAATTTCGACACATAACATGTAATTGAGACCAAGGAGCTCATGGGGAGTCTAGCAGCTCGTCGTTAATGTGCGGTGGCTTTAACTACTTGTCTCACGCAGGCTGGCAAACGTCTGGCCGCAACTGACCGACCAAAGAATGGGCGTTCTATGAAAACTCTGAAATTTTGGTGTCGACTCTAAAGTCCCCTTTGGAAGAATCACATCTTCTTGGTTTACAGATCTTCTAGAACTTCATAAGGATTTGCTGGTGAGGCTTGTGCAGCACCGTAAGCTTCGGTCCCCATGTATAATTGATCCACAGACGTCACGCTTTGTGAATCAGTAAACTACGGTGTTTAGATTATCTTTATCTGTGCGAAACAGCTGTTGATAGCGACTGATCACTGAAACCGATACGCGATTGTGACCATGGAAATTCTTGGCTTGAGAACTGTAGCTTGCGATAACCAGCTGGGAATCTCAGTTTTACTTACTAGGCAACATTACCTTTTGAGCTGAGATCTGATACAGCACTACACGACAGAACTGGCGCTACAACAGAAATACGTTGATCTCTTGAATCCGTTGAGGCATTCCACTGCCGGAACACAACAAACCAACAGAAAATACACACTTCGCCTCAAATTGGTGTCGGAATATTTATCTAGCCACCTCGCAACTCGTTTACCCCCTTAACAATGATCAGAAGCACTTATCAAGCATTTCCTCCACTCACCCACCCTTTAACAACGACTTTCACTAAGCCATACCCACTACATTCAATACTACCGGCGATCTATACTTTTTTAAGGCTTTCATTTGTATCCGTATGATGCCAGTGTTTAACCACTACGATCCTCTACAGATCACTAATAACCGCTATCCACCCCTTAACAACGAATTTAACTAAGCCATACCCACTACAATCAATACTACTCACAATCTTTACTTTTTAAGGTTTTCATTTGTAACCCATACGATGATAGCGTTTAATCCACTAAGACCCTCTACAGATCACTAATAATCTCTAACCACCCCTTAACACTGAATGAAAATACCGTATATACTACAACCAATAATACCAACCATCTTTACTTTTTAAAGTTTTCATTTGTAACCTATGATGATAGTGTTTAAACCACTACGACCCTCTACATATCACTAACAACCGCCACCCACCCCTTAACAACGAATGACACTACATCATATCCTCTACAACCAGTAATACCAGCCATCTTTCTTTTTAATGTTTTCATTTGAACACTGTGATGATAGTTAATAAGCCACTACGGTTCTCTACAGATCATATACCCACGATATTTACATTTATACTTTATATTACGGTTTTCCTATGACACTCGTTGCGGCTCACAGGTTCGAACCCCCTCACTCCACCCCATGCACCGAAACCCCGCGCCCACCCTTGCTCCCCCACCCCTACGTTCGCCCGCCCCTAGACCATCCCGAGGAAATGCACTGTAACCTTAACCCTTACACAGCACCAATGGAATGATGATAGTTCTTACACCGGCCCTATACAGATACAGAAAAGAAGGCGATAAAAAAGGAGGAAGAAACTGAGTAGGAAGAACACTGTAACCCTAGCACACCATCAATCATATGATGATAGTGTTTAAGCCTCGCCCAGTACAACAGATAATAACAGTAATCTTTAAATTTTAAAATAAAACAATTTTCAACATTATAGGGAGGTAACACTGCAAAAAACAATCGAATATTCATTCATGAGTTATATCCCTTGAATAACCATAGGTCCGTTTTCTGTGTGGTGCTAGACTCTTCATATAGTAAAATATAACGTCATCTGACGATATATAAAAAGAAAGCATAAGGCAGCATAAATGGTTATAATATATATCTTTATTGACTTCTTCTTCTTCTTCTTCTTCTTCTTCTTCTTCTTCTTCTTCTTCTTCTTCTTCTTCTTCTTCTTCTTCTTCTTCTTCTTCTTCTTCTTCTTCTTCTTCTGCTGCTGCTGCTGCTGCTGCTGCTGCTGCTGCTTCTTCTTCTTCTTCTTCTTCTTCTTCTTCTTCTTCTTCTTCTTCTTCTTCTTCTTCTTCTTCTTCTTCTTCTTCTTCTTCTTCTTCTTCTTCTTCAGCATTCCGAGACATTGAGGTTCTTTGCTGCAGATACAAGCCGTCTCCATTCGTCTCTCTGCTTGATCTTCTGTTGCCAGTCGCTGATTCCAAGTGCTTGTAGGTATGTATGTATATTATCTCTCCACCGTCTTCTTGGTCTGCCTCGGGGTCTACGGTCATTAATGTCCTGAGTGTAAGCGAGTTTTGTTTCCCTATTATCTTCCATAAATGGATGCTCCATAGGAGCAGCCTCGCCCGGTAGAGGTAGTCATGTGCACCAGGTGACTCCAGACCGTCATCAGGCGACTGTGTGCAAAAGAATATCAACATTGAAAGTAGGAACTTGGAATGCAAGAACTATGAGTGGGGATGGAAAATTTGATAACATATAGAATGAAATGAGAAGATTAAATATTAACCTGTTAGGTGTGTGTGAGACCAGATGGACAGGAATGGGCATTATGACATCTGAGGAATATAGAATAATATATTCTGGTGGAGAGAAACAACAGCGAGGAGTAGCAATTATAATGGATACAGAGAGAGCAAAATCGATCAAAGGATATCGGACTGTATCAGACAGAGTGTTACTGGTGAAGTTGAGTGGAAGACCTTTTGATGTCAACGTCATACAAGTTTATGCACCAACAGCAGACAGTAGTGATGATAGTATCGATGCATTTTATAGTGATTTAGAGAAAGCCTTCAAGAAATGCAAGAATTCTGAAGTAACTATCATAATGGGTGACTTGAATGCCAAATTGGAAATCAACAGGACGGATGCATAGTAGGCAAGTATGGACTAGGGGAACAGAATGAAAAAGGTTGCACACTAGTACAGTGGGCAAAATTTGATTGAGCAAGATTTGATTATTGGAAACACCTGGATTCAACAGCACCCAAAGAGATTATGGACATGGAGGAGTCCTGATCATAAGATTAGAAATCAGATTGATTACATCCTCATCAACAGAAGATTTCGAAATGCCTTAAAAGTCGCAAAAACTATACCAAGCGCAGACTGCTACAGCGATCATAGATTAATCTTAAGCAATGTACATATAAAATTAAAGAAAGTCAAATATTCACAAAGAAACACAAAATTTGATCTACAAGCACTGAAGAGTGAGGAAATAAAAGATAAATTCAACGTAGAGGTAAAGAACAGATTCGATGCATTGTCCGATATGGAAATATTATTTCAAGACATCAGTGACCAATGGGAAATATTAAAGAAATCGGTCAACCAAGCTGCAGAAACAACCATCCCAAAAATAAAGATAATACGACGCAAGAAATGGATGGTGGAAGACATCTTAAAACTCATGGAAGTAAGAAGAAATAACAAAAATAACAAGGAAAAATATGAAGAAATTCATAGGAATTTTAGGAAGCTATGCAAAGAGGCAAAAAAAAAAAAAACATGGCTTGAGGAAAATTGCAAGGAAATTGAACACCGACACAACATACGAAATACCAAATTAATGCACAAAAGAATTAATGACATCACTAACAAAATAACACACACATCAATGGGTTGCCTAAAAACCAAAGATGGCAAAATCATAATAGAAAAAGATCAGATTGTACATGCGTGGTCAGATTATGTGAAAGACCTTTATGATGATACAAGAGATGAACAATATGATCACCGGAATAATAATGAAGGACCATCAATTTTGAAGATAGAAGTTCAGAATGCTCTTAACCATATGAAAACTGGCAAGACCCCGGGTACAGATAACATCACAGTAGAAATGATCAATGCCTTAGAAGAATATGGAATAGACCAAGTCACCAGACTGCTGAACGCAATATACGATACTGGAGACATACCTCCTGAATTATGTAATTCTATATTTATTGCAATCCCGAAGAAATCAGGAGCCATGGAATGCGATCAACATAGAACAATTAGTATAATGAGCCACATCACGAAGATTCTGCTGAGATCAGTTATCAGTTATCAGTTGGGGTATCTTCATTGCACTCCGGACATGTCCATAGGTGCTCAGATCCTCCCCCAGCATATGCATCAGCGTCCGGTGGCTAATAGTGCCAGTTCTGTGTTGGTTGACGAGGCGCCTTGTTTTCCCAATGTACCTCTCGCGTCTAGCAGTGCCTATTCTTAGTCCCAAGTATTTCATCCTGGACAGCGATGTGGATTCACTGACGTCAAAGTCCTCTGTTCTCGCCATATCTTTGATGACGTTAATAACACCGGCACGATCCATGGGCTGGCCATCTACAGGGGGTGCAGAGCCAGCCAGTTTATCAGCTCGTTCATTTCCCTCGACTCCCGCATGTCCCGGGACGAAGATGAAGGTGACTTTACGGACAACAGACTTCCGCAGCGACTCAGTCCACTGTCTACGTACAGATCCAGCTTCGACCTTCTGAATCATGCTCATTGAATCACTTAGTACACACACGTTGGTATAATGCTGTGAGTCCAGCCATATGAAAGCCTGTGTAACTGCGATCACCCCCATCGTCATGCTGCACGTGGTCATAGAGTGGGCACCACTGGATTCTTGAACGGTTCGGCCCGCTGAACGGGCTGTAAATTCCCACGCACTTCTCTGCTGCTTTACAACCGATCCATCTGCTGAGAATTATCATGCAAAGAGTAAGGAAGAAAATACAACCCGAAATAGGAGAAGAACAATGTGGGTTTGTAGAAGGCAAGGGCACAGTAAATGCTATGTGTATACTGAGAACAGTAATTGAGCGTTCTATAGCAGTAAACAAAGATCTATATCTTTCAAAACAATGTTTTCCCGTAGTGAATTTGAATAACGAAGACACAAACAATAGATTGCACGATTTATTGCCTGGCATATTTCGCTGCATCTCGTCAGGTACATACTGCAGAAATCACACAACTTACTTGAAATTAACTAGATAAATCCTTCAAGTTGAAATATACACAATTTCGCACAGTAATGTCACTTATCTACCACGGTAATTTTAAGCTGACTAACATGTCTTTCTGTTTACACAATTCTGGCTTGCGTTGATAGATCATAATTGCTTCTGCAAATTTTAACAAGCGAGTATTTTGTATTCTAAACAACACGCGAAATGCAGTGTCTCTGAACACAACATGGCCACTGGCGACAATGTGCCTGCCGATTGAAGACGCCGGGAGCTTCCGGTGTGTCGGCTCCTCGCGGCTAGCATCTCCTGTGTGTTGTATCTTGTTGACCCATTGAGGTATGTGTTCTGACACCCGTTTGTTGAGCTTTCTCTCCGTTCGACCAATGTAAACGGCCTGGCATCTACATGTGAATTGGTAAATACAATTGTTTGTGGCGTACAGAGGAACAGGCTCTTTGACTGTTGGTGTAGGAATGGGTACGGTTTTACATCTAATGACTGGAGTTGCCGCACAGAATGTTCGACCTACTGCTGTAGTAAGCCGGTCTTGTAGACGTTGCATTACGTCATCCCTTCGAAAGGTTAGCTGGATGAATACCTTGAGTTTAGGGACTGTAGTTACGTCTGCTTTGGGTTTGGGCTGTTGGCAATGGCGCTTTATAAATCCTGTGGAGTACCCATTCAGGTTTAAGACATTCTTCAGAGTTTCAAATTCCTCTGTCAGTGTGTCCTGGGTGCATATCTTTCTAGCACGGTCAAACAAGGTCCGTACTAAGCCCCGTTTGTACTGGACAGGTGTGAAGCTCTGAAAATTTAGGTATTGGCCAGTCCATGTTTCTTTGCGATACACCGATCTTTGAATTGTGCCGTCTGCTCTACGTCTCATTAGAATATCTAGGAACGGTAACGCTTCGTTGTGTTCGTGTTCCATAGATAGAGAGATGTTTTTATGCGTCTTGTTCATTGTGGCCTGAAACGATGTTGCTTGTAGCTCGTCTGTGGTGATAATTAGTATATCGTCCACATAACGCCGGTAAAAGGCCAAGTTGTTGATGTCTGAGGATCTCTTTTCTTCTAAGTGTGCCATGAAGATGTCCGCTAGAATAGGACCAAGAGGACTCCCCATGGCCACTCCGTCAATTTGGCGGTATGACTTAGTTAGAAAATTGAATTGGATGTTGGCGGTACATAGTAGTAGTAGCCTCTCCAGAATAGGTGTTGGTATGCCTAATTTTAGTTGTTTGTCTTCAATGCGTTCCCTTATTATTTTCACTGTCTCCTCTAATGGAACGTTAGTGAATAGGGAGGCTATATCCATGGATGCCATGTGTTTGTTATTTATGTCCATAGTATCCAATAATTCCACCAGTTGGAATGTATCTCTGAGTATTTTTGGATCGAAGGACTGTCGTACTGGCTTTAACATTTCGGCTAACCATCTCGCCATTCGGTGTTGTCCAGAGTTAACCATGGACAGGATAGGTCTTAGCGGGATGCCGGGCTTGTGAAGTTTGGGTAGACCGTACATCTGAGGAGTGTTCGAGCCACGTGGTGTGAGCGTTTTTGCAGTGGCCTCACTGATGAGTCCCACATTCACAAGTGACTGGATCTCTTTCCTCATTATAGCATCCAGGTCCTCCGACTTGTTTACTTTTTGATCTATCCTGAATTTGGATTCATCTGACAATATTACATCCATTTTTCTCTGGTAATCTGACATGTCCATCAGTACTGTACCGCTCCCTTTGTCAGGTTTCAGTATGACGAGGGTTTTGTTAGCCTTTAACGCTTTTAAGGCAGTAAGGTGTTCGTTGGTCAGCGGACACGTCTGTTTAGAGGGTGTTGTACGATACTGGTGTTCTAAATCTACCAGTTTGGCCTTCAGCCACCCGACCGACTCAGCAGAGGTAGGTGATAACTTGGAGACTTGATCAAACAACATTTCAAACTGTGCTTGCGACTCAACACTCAAAAATCTATATCTTTGCTTTATTGACTACACAAAGGCTTTCGATAAAGTGAAATATGTCGGCATGATAAGGATGCTTGAAGATCTACAAATTGATGGAAAAGACCTTAGACTTGTAAAAAACATATATTGGAAACAACAAGCTGCCATCAGAATTGATAACGATGTAGGTCAATATCAGCCTATTAAAAGAGGTGTGAGACAGGGATGTGTAATGTCTCCAGATCTTTTTTCCCTGTACAGTGAAAATATATTCAGAAATATAGAAGATATGGAAGGAATCAACATTGGGGGAAGATGCATCAATAACATTAGATATGCAGATGATACAGTCTTGATTGCAGACAATGAACAGGACCTGCAAAATTTAGTAGATGCGGTTGTTGCACACAGTGAACAACTAGGGTTCGAACTGAATATTAAGAAGACACAGATTATGGTCGTCACTGGGAAGAAGGAAATACCACAATGTGATATACGAGTAGATGGGCATATTCTTAACCAAGTGAATCGATACTGTTATCTCGGCACAGTCATAACATCTGATGGGAGATGCCTTGAAGAGATTAGAGCAAGAATTGCCATTGCGAAGGTAGCCTTTTGCAAGATGAAAGACATACTGACCAATATAAAGATATCAATTGAAGCGAGAAAAAGAATGTTGAGGTGCTACATAGAACCTGTGCTTTTGTATGGATGTGAAGCGTGGACAATAAGCAGTCAAGCTGAAAAACAGCTGATGGCTGTGGAAATGTGGTTTCTGAGGAAAATGCAAAGAATACCATGGACGGACAGAAAAACCAATGAGCAAGTCCTTCAAGAAACAAATGAAGATCGTAAACTGATTAGAGTCATTAGACGTAGACAGTCAAAATTTTTTGGGCATGTTATGAGAAGAAATGACTTGGAGAACTTGGTGACAACTGGCAAGATCGAAGGGAAGAGACCAAGGGGGAGACCGAGAAGTAAATACCTGGATGGCTTGGCCGCGTGGCATGGTCGAGACAGGAACACGGAGCTGATCCACGACTATGGTGATCGAGTGAGAAGGCAGAACATGACTGTCCACGCTTACCGGCATGGCACATGATGGATGGATTATCTTCCATTCTTTCTATATGCCCCAGCCATTGCAGTCTATTAGCGGGGACTTAAACAGATCATAAATGTCTTTGTTGCTTCTTCTTCTTTTCCACTCTCACTTTGTGTATCCCTAATGGGCCCAAAGATGCGTCTTAAGACTTTGTTCTCAAAGGTTTGTAACAAGGCTTCTTTTGGTAACTTTATTGACATGACTATTACATGGTGGGGTGTTCTCTACAAGAATAACGAGAGGTGAGTATTGTGGAGTGGGTGTGCAATTATAAGACAAAATGTTGCAGGGGGAGGGGGATAGCTGGTGTCCAATGTAGGTGATAAAAGGGGTAGTTAGTTATAAATTATCGGGAATTCTCTAAGATGTCAAAGATATGACATAGTAGTAGTAGTAGTAGTAGTAGTAGTAGTAGTAGTAGTAGTAGTAGTAGTAGTAGTAGTAGTAGTAGTAGTAGTAGTAGTAGTATAGTAGTAATAGTTGTCATCATTTAATCCTGAATTGTAGTGGTGTTGTTTCTTGCATGCATAGCATGCTGTATATAAATTCGCTAATATTCCAGTATTATGTGTTGATGAAAAATGAAATGTATGTTTTCTGGGATCTCCTCATCTTTTCGTATCTTCTAGGGTGTGCGGAGTGATGACGTTGCATTAAGGCTCCTTTAGAGTCTTTTCCACACGTATTCGGTGATGTGTGTATCGATAGATTAATTATTGTTATTATTAGTTATTTGTGATGGTCTGTATGACTGAGGATGATTCCTATATGTAGGACAAAGAAAACAACAGCATACTTCTACCATAACTAACTAACTAACTAACTAACTAACTAACTAACTAACTCTCTCTCTCTCTCTCACATACACACACACATCATCATCATCAAGTGCCGTGCCGACTGGCATAGGCGTTCATGACTCTCCACAGATGTCTGTTCTTGGTTTTCTGGATCAACTGTGTCGTTGATATTCCTCCATGCCACCGGCGCAATCCATCCAGCATCATTTCTCGTGGTCTGCCTCTGCCTCTCTTCCCCTCGATCTTTCCAGTTGTCACGATGTTCTCCAGCGCCTCTCTTCTCATCACATGACCAAAAATAGCTGTCTGTCTCTTTCTTATTGTTGTATATAATGTTCTAGTTTCGATAGCCTTTTGAAGGCTTTCGTCGTTAGTTACTTTGGCAGTCCAGGGAATTCGCAACATTCGTCCAGTCAAGGGTGGGCAAACTACGGCCCGCGGGCCGCATGCGGCCCGCCAAGTGATTTTATGCGGCCCGCGAGGGCATTTAGAAATTTAAAAATTTAATTCGTTTTTAAGTTATTTTGTTGAATTTTACAGAATTTCATGTACCGTTATGATGTGTGTCAATAACAAACGTAAGATTGAAGATGAATGCCGTGTTTTTAATGATGAATGTACAAGTAAGTACTGTTTTATAAAAGTTGGTAGCAAATCAGTTTGCTTGTTGTGTCGTGAGTCAGTGGCTGTCTTCAAGGAGTACAATTTAAAAAGACATCAAACAAAACATTCCGATTTCGAATACAATTTAACGACCGAAGAGAAGGAAAGGAAATGCCTTGAGTTGGTGAAAAATTTGGAGAAACAGCAAACTATTTTCACTAAACAGTCTTCATTTCAAGATGCTGCAACTTAAGCTAGTCTTGTGCTGTCACACAGAATTGTAAAACAGAACAAGCCATTTTCTGATGGCGGGTTCATCAAGGAATGTTTGCTAGATGCAGCAAACATTATGTGTCCAGAACAAACCAAAAAAAAACAAAAAACAGATTTGACAACATTACTTTATCAAGGAGAACTGTGGTCAGACGTGTTGACAAGATAAGTGACAATTTGATGCATAAACTTCAAGATGCAAGTAAACAATTTTTGTGGTACTCTCTTGCATTGGATGAGAGTACCGATGAACATGATACTGCCCAATTATTGATATTTATACGTGGAATAAACACTTCTTTTCAAACTCACTGAAGAGTTACTGAGTGTTGAGTCCTCAACCACAAGCCATGATATATTCAATGCTGTTACTAACTGTATTGAAAGAACTGGGTTGGTTTGGAACAAGATGGCAAGTGTTGCAACTGACGGAGCTCGTGCTTTGACTAGAAAAAATGTAGGTCTGGTAAAGTTGATAAGTGATAAGATTAAAGCAGAATATCCAGACCACACATTATTACCACTTCATTGTGTGATTCATTAAGAAAGTCTGTGTAAAACTGTTTTGAATATAAAGCATGTTATTGACCCAGTTGTCAGTGTCATAACCTCATCAGATCAAGAGGACTTAATCACAGACAGTTCAAGTCATTACTTGACGATTTGGAAACTGAACATTCCGATGTCCTGAACCACACCAATGTTCGATGGCTGATCGGCAAGGTGTGGAGGCGAGTGGCTGAATAGTGATGTCCCTAGAGATGAAGGGCATTGCATGTGACTTTAATACTAATATTGTCAATATAGAGTGGCAGTTAGACTTTATATTTGCCATTGAAATTATTGAAAAGTTAAATGAACTGAATGTCAAACTTCAGGGTAATGGTGTGTTTGCATATGAATTGTATGTATATGTAAAATCATTTCAGGCAAAACTCTCACTGTTCTCCAGACAAACAAGTGAAAAAAGATTTTGTCACTTCCCTTTGCTGAAGCAAGAAACCATTTATGGTGAAATGACTGAAAAATACAAAGCCCAATTAGATGAGTTGATTGAAGAATTTGGATGGAGATTCCAAGATTTCAAGAAATTAGAGCCATATTTCAATATTCTCAGTTCACCTTTTAGTGCAGAAGCTGATACAGCCACATAGGACATACAGTTGGAGCTGCTTGACTTACAAGCAGATCATGACCTGAAAGAGAAATTCAAGACACATGGTTTGCTGGATTTCTATGGATCTTTATCACAAGAATCATTTCCCAACTTGAAAAACTTTGCAGCTAAACTGTTATCATTATTTGGATCAACATACATTTGCGAAAAAGCATTCTCTTGCTTGAAGATCAACAAATCTAAGAATAGGTCTTCATTGTCGGACTGCAACTTGCATGCTGTCATGCGAATTTCAACAAGTAAACTTGCTCCAGATTTCAATAATATTGTCAAAAATTGCAAGCAATTACATACATCTCATTAGAAATCAACAACTGTAGTGACAATGTAGTCGCTGTGTGTCTAAATTAAAGCCATTGATAGATAATAAAGAATATTTGTTATAATAACAAGTTGTAAAATCGTGTTAACAAATTAGTAAAAGTGTTTGTCCATATTGTCAAATATAATGTATAAGCGTAAAAGTAAAATAAAATTGCAATAATTAGTTATTTACACTGCTTAATAACCTATAAATAATTAATAATTACTTATTGCGATAGGTTGCTGGAAACAATATATATATATATATATATATATATATATATATATATATATATATATATATATATATATATATATATATATATATATATATATATATATATATATATATTCATTCATTCATTCATTCATTGGCACCTTGCCGTCTTGACAGACGATAGTTTGTGCTTTAAAAAGGCATAATAACTTTTACCTATGGCGGTATCGCATGTGACTGATAAGGCCAATGTGCGCTGTAAATGTCCGTTCCAGTGGGTGCATGTGAACACATGGTAATTCCGAGACCAGTTAAGACCAGGGATTGAGTTATTGCCTCTCCATAGCACAAAGCCTGGGCTAAAATATAGAGATCATATAGAGAGCATGATCCCTCTCTCGGCCTGCCTAGTTCACTCCAGAGGAAAGGTAACACCCCTACATCTGGAACAAGACAAGCTGCAGAAGCTGCCGGATCAGCAAAGCAATGCTCTAACTGTCCGCCTGTCGGAGCTTCGATCCTAGACCAGCTGCCAACCAAGGCTTAGGGCCTGGTCTGCCCTGCCATGACATTTTGTCTTTAGCTTGCATTTCCTCGCACCAGGGTAAGGCTTGTACCCTCCCAATTGCGCTCTTCCGCCCGAAGCCGTTGGCACAATGTGGGGTGTCGGGTTTGGTAAGCGCCGCCCAACATTCGGCGCTAATATATATATATATATATATATATATATATATATATATATATATATATATATATATATATATATATATATATATATATATATATATATATATATATATATATATATATATATATATGCGGCCCGCCAATAGCTTTCAATTTGACAATGCAAGAAAAGTTTGCCCACCCCTGGTCTAAGGAACCACATCTCTGTTGCTTCCAATCTCTTCCTAATTTGTTCATTTATATTCCAAGATTCACAGCTATTCAGCAAAACAGGTTATATATATATATATATATATATATATATATATATATATATAAAAGAATGTAATATGTATGTCTGTCTGTATGTCCTTTATGCGTTCGCGAACCGTCCATCCGATTGAGATGACATTTTCTACACGTCTTCCTCTCATTCCTGCGCTGCCAACTGTCATATTTTTTTAGTGTGACATCGTCTACTTCTTAATATTATTTAATATTTCATTTTTCATTATAATTTCTATATAGCGAGGGGACTTAACTCTAGAAAAGTTATTTCAAGGGGCATAACTTTTAATAACATTGCTATATACCTTATAGTCATATTGTTGCATCTTTGTCTATAGTTATTTACCGGCATAAGAGTTATAATAAATAATGATATAATCTTAAAGCTCCTCCCCTTGTGTATTGGAGGAAGTGTTTCCCCATGGCCATGGCAGCGACCACCACCCGTGCAGCATATTGGTGGAGAAAGGCAGAACCAGGCAGCACAAGCTAAAGGTAAAGACGTTCCAGTATGACAGTACAGGGCAAGATGTGGTGAGTAAAATAAGACGTGACAAGCGCAGAACGTTTCAGGGCAGGAAAAAAAGCTGGGAGCAGCCACCGTGGTGGAGTTTCGAGGTGGAGAAGGCCTGGGTGGATAAGCGTAGTGCTGTAAGGAGATGGCAAAATGCCAAGAAGAACAGAGCTGGTCATCCTAGTCCCTGCTTGCACTTAGAAAGAGAGATGCACACAAAAGTAAGCTATTTCAAAAAACTGGTCAAGGTGGTTAAAAGCGAAAAATGGGCAGAGGTGTGTCAAAGAGTAAGCACAGACAAGTCACTGAAATTGTTCTGGCGACTACATAAAAGCATGAGTGGTGTAGTCAAGAATAAGAGCATTTCAGACTTCCAAGGTGCTGACCTCACCTGGCAGAGGACTGACGAGGACAAGGGCAAAGCCCTCTTTGAACGCTACCTTGAGCAGGGCAACCAGACAGGCATGGGAGGCCGAAATCTGGCCAAGGAGGTCACCTCAGACAGATGCAAGGCCCAGAACACTTCGGAGGAAGACACAGTGACAGTGAAAGAAATCAAGGTTGTGCTTCGACGATCAAAAAACAGTGCTCCAGGTCCTGATGGCATAAGATACGACGACATAAATAGGTGTACCGACAATGAGCTAGAGAAACTAGCAGACATGTACAACAACAGTATAGGGAGTGCTAGCATCAAGGAGGAATGGTTACACAGCTATCTGATTCCCTTGCCGAAGCCTGACAAAGACCACAAAAAAATTCAGGGATATCGAATTATAACCATGCAGAATACAATAGGCAAGCTGCTGGAGAAGGTAATTGCCAGGAAAATATCAAGCCAACTAGAGAGGCAAGGTGTTTTCCCACCTACCCTGGGTGGGTACCGTCCAAAAAGAGAAACCTGGACCAATGCAGCAGTCTTTGCCCATGATGTCTATGAAGGTTTCCACTCAGGCACTGAAACCGTTGCTGCAGCGATTGATCTTGAGGACGCATACAACAGAGTACCACTGGAATTTTTAATGTTTCAGCTTCTTGAACTAAACGTAAGTCCATTCCTCCTTAGTTGGATCGCTGCAGCCCTCTACCAACGGAAAGTAGTTATTAGATGTGGCAGTTGGACTTCGGAACCAACAACAATATATCCTGGCCTACCACAGGGATCACCATTATCTCCGGTACTGTTCAACGCCTACACAGTGAGAATCACCAGTGAGCAGATCACTGGACCTGGCAGGACATTGTCGTATGCCGATGATGTTTTAGTGTATCGTCAGGGTAAGGATAGAGAGGAGGTTGCTGTGGAACTACAAACCGAACTCAATCGCATAAGTACTTGGTGTGATGAAGCTGGGGCAATGGTCAACCCAACAAAGGCAACAGTGACTTGGTTCTCGTTGAATAATCATATTGTCAACAATCCAACACCAACTGTAATGCTGTGTTCAGAGACGGTGGAAAGAACGCAGGCAATGAATTACCTGGGGATACGGTTTGATCGAAGCCTTGCTTATAATGTGCACATAGACCAGGTGATAACAAAGGCCAAGCGGGGTTTGGCAGCGATGCGGGTGATGGCGGCAGCAAACTGTGAGCAGCGCCATCTATGTCTTCTGTACGAGGGGCTGGTCATGTCTGTTTTGGAGTATGCAATGGCAATCCTGACTCTCAGCCATAAGCAGATAGAAAGGATGGAAAGGATACAGAATGAAGCTATGCGCATTATTCTTGGATGTACAAGAGATACAGCATGCAGGGCGATGCGCTACCTTCTTGATTTTCCAACCATTGAAGAGAGAATACAAGTTTGCAGGGCACGCGCCTACCTCAGAATTAACGCAAACACACAACATCCACTGCATAGTGAAATTAGGAAGGTGAAGGGCAGCAGGTTAAAAAGAGGACGGTCGTGGATGGGTCAAGCCGAAGACATTCTTCAACAGGTAAGTTCACTTGAGGACTTAGAACCTGGCGAGGAGTGGGTGCAAGTGCCAACAGACTTCTGCACATCCTTTTCAGTTTGCATCCAACTAGATAGAAAATGCAGACAAGAAAATCCGGCTGCTGTGGAGGCTGAAGTACAAGCGTTGATTTTCGAGAATTCGCTAGACGGTGACGCGGTCATCTACACAGATGGGTCGGTCGTCCGACATGTGAGAAGCTCATGGGCCTTTACAGCTCAGGCCGGAGGGAGAATTGTGAAGGAGGACTCTGGTGCTTTCACTGAAACCACAAGTAGCCTGACCATGGAAGTCATGGCAGTAAGTAAAGCAATAACATGGCTCGAGACACAGACATTCACTAGGGCTTGTTTCCTTAGCGACTCAATGAACATGATCAAGAGGATAGAGGAGGGGTCGATCCGAAGAGAATGGTTGCTGCCTCTGAAGCGGTCTCGGCTGGCAAAGATTAGTTTCATCTTCGTGCCAGGTCATGCGGGAGTACAAGGAAATGAGCGGGCTGACAAGCTCGCAGGTGAGGCTACTGTGGAGGGCGGACGCGCCATGGACCAGGCTGACATTCTGAATGCTCTACGAGAAGTGAGACTTTTGCGAGAACCAAGTGATGACTGTGAATCTACAACAATGGCCAGACTGCGAGAGCAGCAAATTAAAAGAGGGGTGGCCAAACAAGAACACTACGCAAGAAGCCAAAGAAGATTGATAAACCAACACAGAACTGGCGTCGTTAGCCGCTACACGCTGCGGGATTTGCTGAGGAGGGGATCCGAGCACTTATGGACTGAATGGTTCGATGTGCAACGAGGATGATCTGTCGACTAACTAACTAACTAACTATAATCTTAAAGGCATTTTCAACGTTTTCATAAAAATAATGCATAATGGTAGGCACAAGGTGATGCAAGCGAAGGCATATCTCAAAGTAGCTGCAGACACAGATCACCCGTTACATGAGGCGCTGGACGTAGTTAAGGGTCAGAGACTGATAAGAGGGAAATCATGGCCCGGGTGATGTGATTATCTACACGGATGGTTTGGCGTTGAGAGGTAGGAGAAGTGCCTGGGGGTTCTTAGCAAAAAGCTAATGGTCGGCGTTTGGTGCAGGAGAGCCTGGCGTATGATGACACAACATCTAGCTTAAGAATGGAGGTGGAGGCGGTCAGTGCAGCTTTCCGCTGGATATAGAACACGACACATACACACATTGTGATTGTAACTGACTCAGAAAGCATGCTAAGGAGGGCGAGAACAGGCAAGCTTCGTGCAGAGTGGCTTGCTTCGCTTCGGAGGTCACGGGTAACAAGCATCACCTGGATATTTTCTCCAGGGCATGCCGGTGTGCTGGGGAATGAACAGGCGGACAGATTGGCGCTACCTTCTTGATTTTCCAACCATTGAAGAGAGAATACAAGTTTGCAGGGCACGCGCCTACCTCAGAATTAACGCAAACACACAACATCCACTGCATAGTGAAATTAGGAAGGTGAAGGGCAGCAGGTTAAAAAGAGGATGGTCGTGGATGGGTCAAGCCGAAGACATTCTTCAACAGGTAAGTTCACTTGAGGACTTAAACCTGGCGAGGAGTGGGTGCAAGTGTCAACAGACTTCTGCACATCCTTTTCAGTTTGCATCCAACTAGATAGAAAATGCAGACAAGAAAATCCGGCTGCTGTGGAGGCTGAAGTACAAGTTTCGATTTTCGAGAATTCGCTAGACGGTGACGCGGTCATCTACACAGATGGGTCGGTCGTCCGACATGTGAGAAGCTCATGGGCCTTTACAGCTCAGGCCGGAGGGAGAATTGTGAAGGAGGACTCTGGTGCTTTCATTGAAACCACAAGTAGCCTGACCATGGAAGTCATGGCAGTAAGTAAAGCAATAGCATGGCTCGAGACACAGACATTCACTAGGGCTTGTTTCCTTAGCGACTCAATGAACATGATCAAGAGGATAGAGGAGGGGTCAATCCGAAGAGAATGGTTGCTGCCTCTGAAGCGGTCTCGGCTGGCAAAGATTAGTTTCATCTTCGTGCCAGGTCATGCGGGAGTACAAGGAAATGAGCGGGCTGACAAGCTCGCAGGTGAGGCTACTGTGGAGGGCGGACGCGCCATGGACCAGGCTGACATTCTGAATGCTCTACGAGAAGTGAGACTTTTGCGAGAACCAAGTGATGACTGTGAATCTACAACAATGGCCAGACTGCGAGAGCAGCAAATTAAAAGAGGGGTGGCCAAACAAGAACACTACGCAAGAAGCCAAAGAAGATTGATAAACCAACACAGAACTGGCGTCGTTAGCCGCTACACGCTGCGGGATTTGCTGAGGAGGGGATCCGAGCACTTATGGACTGAATGGTTCGATGTGCAACGAGGATGATCTGTCGACTAACTAACTAACTAACTATAATCTTAAAGGCATTTTCAACGTTTTCATAAAAATAATGCATAATGGTAGGCACAAGGTGATGCAAGCGAAGGCATATCTCAAAGTAGCTGCAGACACAGATCACCCGTTACATGAGGCGCTGGACGTAGTTAAGGGTCAGAGACTGATAAGAGGGAAATCATGGCCCGGGTGATGTGATTATCTACACGGATGGTTTGGCGTTGAGAGGTAGGAGAAGTGCCTGGGGGTTCTTAGCAAAAGCTAATGGTCGGCGTTTGGTGCAGGAGAGCCTGGCGTATGATGACACAACATCTAGCTTAAGAATGGAGGTGGAGGCGGTCAGTGCAGCTTTCCGCTGGATATAGAACACGACACATACACACATTGTGATTGTAACTGACTCAGAAAGCATGCTAAGGAGGGCGAGAACAGGCAAGCTTCGTGCAGAGTGGCTTGCTTCGCTTCGGAGGTCACGGGTAACAAGCATCACCTGGATATTTTCTCCAGGGCATGCCGGTGTGCTGGGGAATGAACAGGCGGACAGATTGGCGCTACCTTCTTGATTTTCCAACCATTGAAGAGAGAATACAAGTTTGCAGGGCACGCGCCTACCTCAGAATTAACGCAAACACACAACATCCACTGCATAGTGAAATTAGGAAGGTGAAGGGCAGCAGGTTAAAAAGAGGATGGTCGTGGATGGGTCAAGCCGAAGACATTCTTCAACAGGTAAGTTCACTTGAGGACTTAGAACCTGGCGAGGAGTGGGTGCAAGTGTCAACAGACTTCTGCACATCCTTTTCAGTTTGCATCCAACTAGATAGAAAATGCAGACAAGAAAATCCGGCTGCTGTGGAGGCTGAAGTACAAGTTTCGATTTTCGAGAATTCGCTAGACGGTGACGCGGTCATCTACACAGATGGGTCGGTCGTCCGACATGTGAGAAGCTCATGGGCCTTTACAGCTCAGGCCGGAGGGAGAATTGTGAAGGAGGACTCTGGTGCTTTCATTGAAACCACAAGTAGCCTGACCATGGAAGTCATGGCAGTAAGTAAAGCAATAGCATGGCTCGAGACACAGACATTCACTAGGGCTTGTTTCTTAGCGACTCAATGAACATGATCAAGAGGATAGAGGAGGGGTCAATCCGAAGAGAATGGTTTGCTGCCTCTGAAGCGGTCTCGGCTGGCAAAGATTAGTTTCATCTTCGTGCCAGGTCATGCGGGAGTACAAGGAAATGAGCGGGCTGACAAGCTCGCAGGTGAGGCTACTGTGGAGGGCGGACGCGCCATGGACCAGGCTGACATTCTGAATGCTCTACGAGAAGTGAGACTTTTGCGAGAACCAAGTGATGACTGTGAATCTACAACAATGGCCAGACTGCGAGAGCAGCAAATTAAAAGAGGGGTGGCCAAACAAGAACACTACGCAAGAAGCCAAAGAAGATTGATAAACCAACACAGAACTGGCGTCGTTAGCCGCTACACGCTGCGGGATTTGCTGAGGAGGGGATCCGAGCACTTATGGACTGAATGGTTCGATGTGCAACGAGGATGATCTGTCGACTAACTAACTAACTAACTATAATCTTAAAGGCATTTTCAACGTTTTCATAAAAATAATGCATAATGCATAAGATTGTAACTAATCTTTTCATGCTTAAAGAAGTTATATACAGTCATGTTGGTGATTAACAACAGTTTTCATTAAAAATAATGGATGGTGTGTGGAAGGACATTCTTTTAAGTTACTTTTTTTTTGTTGTATGAATTTAATGAGACGATCCTCCTCCTACCCTCTTCCTCCTCCCCTCTCCACTCTCGCTCCTCTTCCTACTCCATCCTCCTCCTCCCTCTTCCTCCTCCCTCTTCCTCCTCCTCCTCCCTCCTCCCTCCTCCTAATCACTCCTCTTTCTTCCTCCTCCACCCTTCTCCTCCTCCCTCTTCTTCCTCTCTCCTCCTCCTCCCTTCTCCCCTCCCTCCTCCTCCTCCCTCATCCTCCTCCCTCCACATTCCTCCTCCTCTCTCTTCCTCCTCCTCCCTCCTCATCCTCCCTCCTCCCTCTCCTTCTCCTCCCTCCTCCTTCTCCCCTTCCTCCTCCCTCCTCCTCCTTCTCCCTTAACCTCCTCCCTCCTCCTCCTTCTCCCTCCCTCTCCTCCTCCTCCCCTCCTCCTCCTGCGTTCTCCTCCTCCTCCCTTCTCCTCCTCCTTCTCCCTCCTCCTTTCTCTTCCTCCTCCCTCCTCCTCCCCCCTCCTCCATCTTCCTCCTCCTCCCCCTCCTCCTCCCTCCTCCTCCTTCTCCTCCCTCCTCCTCCTTCTCCCTCCACTCCTCCCTCCTCCTCCTTCTCCCTCCTCCCCCTCCTCCTCCTGCGTTCTCCTCCTCCCTCCTTCTCCCTCCTCCTCCCTCCTCCTTCTCTTCCTCCTCCCCCTCCTCGCTCCTCCTCCTCTCTCATCCTCCTCCCTCATCCTCCTCCCTCCTCCTTCCTCCTCCCTCTTCCTCCTCCTCCTAATCCCTCCTAATCCTCCCTACTCCTCCTGTCTCCTCCTCCTCCCTCCTCTTCCCTCCTCCACCTCCCTCTTCCTCCTCCCTCCTCCATTTACCCAAGACAGACAGACAGACAGATAGTCGGGAACGGGAGCTTATATGACTACTTATATGAATTAAATGAGTTGCTCCCCACCAGGGGCTGGGCGAAGCCTGGCCGGGTCAGACAGACAGACAGACAGACAGATAGATAGTCGGGAACGGGAACTTATATGACTACTTATATGAATTAAATGAGATGCTCCCCATCAGGGTCTGGGCGAAGCCGGGCCGGGTCAGACAGACAGACAGACAGATAGACAGACAGACAGATAGATAGACGGGAACGGGAACGGGAGCTTATATGACTACTTATATGAATTAAATGAGATGCCCCACACCAGGAGCTGGGCGATGCCGAGCCGGGACAGACAGACAGACAGACAGACAGACAGACAGACAGATAGATAGTCGGGAACGGGAACGAGAACTTATATGACTACTTATATGAATTAAATGAGATGCTCCCCACCAGGGACTGGGCGATGCCGGGCCGGGTCAGCTAGAGTATATATATATATACTCATGTAACGGGTATATATATATATATATATATATATATATATATATATATATATATATATATATATATATATATATATATATATATATATATATATATATATATAAAGAAAACATAAGGCGACAAAGATGGTTATAATATATAATTTTATTGACATGACTACTAAATGCTGGGGTGTTCTCTACAAGAATAACGAGAGGTGAGTGCTGTGGCGTGTAGTGGGTGTACAGTTATAAGACAAAATGTTGAGGGGAAGTGGGGGGGGGGGGGGGGGAATAGCTGGTGTCCAATGTATGTGATACATTTTTTTTGAAATGTTGCATATCCCTTACAGGGCGTTGCAGTTGACTGAACCAATATTTTCAGCGGCAGATTATGTACTAGGCAAGTTTTACGTTCAGTAGTTTGTCATTTCTTTCTGAACGACCGGCTCACCCACCCCCTAGTTACCAGCGCGGCGCGAACAGCTGCCGAGTCTCGCAGCTGCTGTTTTTCCACGTTTATATACGGGATTACGTCGTTAATCCCTTGGCCAGGGTGCCAGGTGTGTGTGATAAAAGTGGTGGTTTTTTATTAAACAATCAGGAATTCTCTTTGATGTCAAATATATGACATATTTAAACTAGTTAGTATGTTTTCAATATTTTCCAGCTTGAAAAAAGGCTATCTTCGCCATGGAGATTCTTATTCTAATTTCTTCAAGGTTGCTGGTAGGCACAAGGTGATGCAAGCGAAGGCATATCTCAAAGTAGCTGCAGACCAACAGATCACCCGTTACATGAGGCGCTGGACGTAGTTAAGGGTCAGGAGACTGATAAGAGGGAAATCATGGCCCGGGTGATGTGATTATCTACACGGATGGTTTGGCGTTGAGAGGTAGGAGAAGTGCCTGGGGGTTCTTAGCAAAAGCTAATGGTCGGCGTTTGGTGCAGGAGAGCCTGGCGTATGATGACACAACATCTAGCTTAAGAATGGAGGTGGAGGCGGTCAGTGCAGCTTTCCGCTGGATATAGAACACGACACATACACACATTGTGATTGTAACTGACTCAGAAAGCATGCTAAGGAGGGCGAGACAGGCAAGCTTCGTGCAGAGTGGCTTGCTTCGCTTCGGAGGTCACGGGTAACAAGCATCACCTGGATATTTTCTCCAGGGCATGCCGGTGTGCTGGGGAATGAACAGGCGGACAGATTGGCTGGCTCAGCAAAACTTGGTGGAGTATTGATGCATGACAAGACAGACGTGGCTACGGCCTTGTGGGAGCACGTGCACACCTCGGAGGAGCAAATGGATCACCATAGTCTGGTAAGAATGAGACAGCGAGGAGTGACGAGTGGATCTGGCCGACGATCGACGCTAAGAGGACAGACGAGACGAACATACAATCAGATTGCTACTGGAACTATTAGTGTTGGAACTCTTCGTTGGCTGCTGAGGATGGGGACGGAGCGCTTATGGGAATGTCCCGAATGCTGTGATGTCATTTCCTAAATCAATCAATCAATCAATCAATCAATCTCTTCAAGGCACCTTTCATCAGATGTTATGACTGTTCTAAGATTGGTGTACCGAATCACTTGTTTAGGAATATTCTCATTTACTTCTATATTACATTCTGGTACTTCTGTCTTCCTAGTGACAACAATAATCAGTGTAATGTTCTTACAATTTAACTATAACCCTACTTGTTTACTGTGTGCAACAACCGCATCTACTAGATGTTGCGGGTACTGCTTAGTGTCTGCAATCAATACTGTATCATCTGCATATCTAATCTTATTGATGGTACGTCCGCCACTGGTGATAGCTCTCATATCTTTTAGATATTCTATAAATATTTTCACTAAGTGATGGCGTAGTGTCCACCCTGTGTGTCAGATATCGATTAGTGAAAGTACAGCTATAGTCTTTAATGTAGTAATTGTATCCTCTTTTTGCTTCGCATGTGTAATGTGGTGGTGATTATTGTTCCACCAGGTATTTGTATATATCTGATTGGTTGTCTGTTGTGTTAATATTTTCATTGCCTTGTATGGATTGGAAACATGTTTTGTGTGTGAGTAAATATTTTATTAAAGTATGACAAGCTACAATATGAGAGGACACATTATAATAATTACATGATTAAATTAGCAATTGCATAACTATTTACACACAATAGGTACATTGATGCCGGTCTCATTGGTCTAGAGGTTACACGACTTTCTCCGTAATCCCGTGTACTCTCGTGAGTAACGTGACGTGCGCGAGAATTGGTAGCGGTTCAATCCGCGTCGGTAACTTACGGGGTGTGTAAGCCGGTCGCTCAGAAAGCAATGGCAAACTACTGAGCGTAATCTTGCTAAGAAATCAACAATCAGCTGAAAGATGCTGATGTTGGCAGCAATGTCCTGTAAAGGATATGCGAACAAAAATAAAAGGGGATACATTGATAAGATATATATTGTTATGATATACAAGGTGAAATGGTTATAATCAAGTCAATTAACATATGAGCAACTACTTATTTCACGTAGGTATTGGCTTCTCATGGCTCTTAAATGCGGTTGCTTGCAAATGATATTTCTATCTCTCTCGTACTTTCTAAACGTGAAGTCTAAAGTCGTTATAATTTTCCACAAAGTTGTTTTGGATAGCTCTGTGTCATTGTTCTTTCTCAACTAAACCCTAAGTTTTCTTAGTCACTGTTTCTTTGGTATCCAGCATTTTTATAATTGCTCACCTTATGGAATCATTGTCAAGATTGTCTACAAGTGCCTTTCTGCATACCGTTTGCTTATTGCATGGTGGTTTTATTCCAGATTCTTGCACCCATCCACGAAATTGACCGTTTACTCAAACCCAATGCATGTACTGTTCTTTTCTCGGGATTTGTAATAGTATGAAACAGATTCTTGCGGTCAGCTTCTTGACAAAAATATGTGTACAACTTCATAGCGATGCTTTGAAGAGCACAAACTTTCACATTCAATACCATTCAACAATATTCACACATTCAGATGTTAGCGATAAATTGTAAGATTTATAAAATAATCACGTTTCATGAAAGCACCCACTGTAGGCAGAAATATTGGCGACACCTCTGAACACTCCTGTTCCACTACGCGCCGTTCTTGTCAAAAGGTCATTCTCGTGCAACACGAGAAAAGTCATTATTTAACTCTGATGTCTCCGTGTGAAGATGTAATACATTTCATAATATGCACTTCATCTCCGACCCGTAAATTACATACCGCATATAAACAAATATTGAAATCTGCTGTGCAATCTCCAGAACAAATACTTTTTGTTGGGTGGTGTGACAAAGTCTCCGAACTCCCATCGTAGTTGTGGGAATCGGGACAGACTTACTCTAAATACTTGATGTATTAAATGTTTTTCATGCTGTACATTCATGTGTGTGTGTGTGTGTGACTGTGTGTGTGTGTGTGTGTGTGTGTGTGTGTGTGTGTGTGTGTGTGTGTGTGTGTGTTTCAATTTTAATTCACCGCAAACAAGAAGTATCCCTTAGAGCCTCATTTGCATCGGTCCGGCAATCACTTTCCGGTTAAGTGTTTGGTGGACTGCTGGACCGATCGATGGATGTTTTGTTAGTTTTGGGCCCGTAGGGCCCTCACTGTCGTCGACAGTGAGGGCCCTACGGGCCCAAAAACTTAAAAAACATCCATCGATCGGTCCAGCAGTCCACCGAACACTAAACCGGAAAGTGATTGCCGGACCGATGCAAATGAGGCTCTAAGGGATACTTGTTAATACTTGTTTGTTAGCGGTGAATTAAAATTGAAGAAAGGGCTGCAGAAAGGGTCTTTTGAAATTAGTCGTCGAACTGTCGACATCGCGGTTTCACTAGGCTATCAAAAACTCTAGAAGAGTGATAGGTTTAATCCTACGATTCGTGTTAAGCCAAGCGGTTAGCAAACTAATAGTGAAATGATTCCTAGGACGATGGTCACCCTACGTACTACAAGTGGTCACGATTTGTGAAGGATTCATCAAGTAGAGCATCAACTTGTTGAAATAAATCAGCAGCTTTGGCTAGAAATACTTCCACATTCTCCACACACAATGATTGATTGATTGATTTATTGATTTAGGAATCGACATCACTGCATTCGGGGCATTCCCATCGACTATGCACAATTGGGAGATACTTGGAATTGAGCGTAGTGATGGGCGCTGTGGAAACCTAATCTAGGAGGCGTCGGCAGCAGCAGGCTGATGCGTGGCTTAAACTAAGTTGAGTGGTATATGTCGTAAGTCTTCCTTTCTTACTTTAGTGCCGTCCCTAGAGTGAGAGAAACAACACCCACATTTTTATTACCCCAATATTATTGTCCTAGAGAAACCACCAGACTCCGTCTACAAAACTCCGTCAATCTGTCGACACCTCTTTCTTACTCTCACTCACCCCTAGATCATGCCCCCTCTCATTCTTCCCCAACACAACATACTCAACAACTCTAGCTCTAACAAATAAATACAAAATAATTTATTAAAGCAAAGAGTATGTGTGTGAGAAGTGTGTGTGTAATGTGTAGAATGTGTGTCGAATATTCTAGTGTGTGCAGACTCAGACCAAGCAGCTGAAGAGCCCAGCCCGATCATCCCGGAAAGGATCACACCACATCTTCATTCAGTCCACATTGACCTCACCAAGGAATGTGTCCCTCCTGCTAGATGTAGACTTCCACCGGTCGCTGCTTGATCACTCATATACCTAGTCACAGTTTGACACTGATCCTGCCTGGATCACACACCGTTATTACATGTCCCTATTGTTCTGAGACTTATAACATCCTTGTCTAGTGAGGACACGAAAATACTGTTCCTTGAACTAAATGTAAATCCTGTCTAAAGTTTCTACTGCTCACAAGATCACTGTTTTAATAACTTCATAATCAGTTTATACTGTTCTATTCCCATGTGATGTGGAAAACAGTACCTATTAGTCTTTTCACCTGTCGTGTGAAAACATAATACCCACTGGACTTTTCCCATGTGGTGTAAAAAAAAACCAATTCTATTGTTCTGTTCACATGTGATGTTTGAAACATTAATCTCACGATTTTTCCTTCTCCAAAATGATGCGGAAAAACCAATCTCTAGTATTCTGCTAACGTGTGACGTTTGATAAATACTCTCACAATTGTTCCTGTAAACCCCTTTCATCATGGGCCCAGTGCAAAAGTTGCTGAATAACTGCCTGCACTAAGGTCTCCATTCTCAGTGACTTGAGTGACCTAAGGGAACCTGTAAAAGAGAGAACGATAGACTTGGTGAGAGCACCTGTCCCTGACCTCCATTAGATGGGGGTAGGCTGACAGCCTCACTCAGATACATGACAGTGAACCAACTCTGTCATGGGCAGAGGAGCTCTTCACTTAGGTCCTGAGGTGGGTTAAGACCAGGACAGAGCCAAATGCAAAGTGTAGACCCCCAGCAGACCTCACTGGAAGATCCCACCATTGGACATTCTCCCCATCACCAATCTCCCCAAATATCATCCCATTTCACTATTCCCCATCAGCGGAGCCACCTGCCTTCTTACACTAGTTAATCTTAACAATGCGACTGCCTATTGTTGCTGATATTCCTTGACTACCTAATCCACAATGCAACAACACTATGATATAGTTCTAACTATATCTATCACTAAGCTATTCCACATTATTTATAGCTAGATGCAATCTCTAAAATACCTTATGCCGTCCTGACTCAACCTCTGAATCGAATACACAATTTTCCATAAAAGACACATGTTAAGCAAAACCGAACACATGCGATTCTATTCAACACGGATCGAGCCAGCTATCACTTCTGCCTACGTCAACTGTCTGAGTTACACTAACGTACACAAGTCTTGTTTATGTCACACAGAGCCGGGAGTGTTCTAGTGAAGTTCTTTTGATGTCACGCAGGTGTCTTCAGGGGCACTAACTATTTCCAGAAATCTTATGTCCCCTTGGTTTTAATCAATGCAAGAGTTGTCTTTCTTTGTTCACAGTTATCTCCTCCTGTCCTGACAACCAAACAAGCCCGCGTGTCACAACCACCTGGCTACAATTTCCCGACTGGTGGGGAACTTTCAAAGGACGGTGTATTGATTCATCTCACCGACCCCCCTAGTAAACAACTGCAGCTGTTAATCTGACTTGTTTTTTCTGTACTGGTTAAAAACAATTGTGGCCTTGAAAACATGCCGTGAATCAGAATGACTGTATTATCATCATCTGGTTAATCCACGGTGATTCCATGACAGTATATCGTTAACTCAGCAGGTAAGACCAATATCGTGGGATGATATTCAGTGAGATTGAGGGTGGTTGGGGGAATAAAGGAAAAGTCTGTTGGTGTTAATATTTTCATTGCTCCGGTAGGGTGTCTACTGGGATTTCTTCGCTTTGCCTTTAGTCTTTCATTTTCTTACCACGTCTCAGGCCATGTGATGAACTCCTCTGCCTTATGCCAGAGTTTAGTACTATGTTGATCAGGATATATATATATATATATATATATATATATATATATATATATATATATATATCTGAGTACGGCCTTCGGCCTACACTTACATATAGTAGGTCTGAATCGGGTGTCTCTCACCGGGTGTTCTCTCTTCGACAGGTTCTACTGTATCTGAGAACTTAAGGACAACTCAGAGATGTGGACAAAGGCAGTCACACCGAGTGCAGTTTTGCTGAACGACCTCTGCAATTGGACACCGTTCCACACCAAATCATAGTCTCGTCTGAGGCAGGATTGTTTATCATAAGAAGACTACTTTGTCAGTGATTGAGTTCCCAAACAGCGGATTTTAAGGAACTATAAACACCTCCATTGGCTATGACATTAGTAGGTAGAGAGGTTGAATAGTGAAGAGACTCTTTCAGTAACATTGTCCAACGAGACAGAAAGTTTTTTTTTTTTTTTTTTTTTTTTTTTTTTTGAGATCGTGTGATATATGTGAAAGTGTTCCTAGGTCACAGGATTACTATTGACGTAGCAGGTACATCGTGTGTTCCGAATTCATGGACATTATTCTACCATATTCAACATTAGTAACCAGGCACACAGACTATCCACGGTCAACTGGAAGAAGTCGACCCCTGGCCGGAGAGACGCTTCATTTGGTGATGTCCCTCTGAACTTGCTGTGTTGGGATGTGGTATGGCCGGACACTATTATGAAAGATCCTGAACTGACTGGTCTCATCTCGCATACACAATAACTATACTACAGACGTTCTATACACATACATTGCACACACACCTGACACTTTTCTTTATTAAATTATTGTATCATTTGTTAGCAGCCAGAGTTGTGTGGGTATGTTCTGGGGAATATGAAGAGGGGTATGGTCCCGTTGTAAGAAGAGAGAGAGAGAGAGGTAGTGATCCAGAGACTGAAGGGGTTGTGTAGACAAAGGTCAATTAGATTCCAAGGCTGATGATATAGAATTAAAAGAGTGTGCTTGTTGATTCCTATCACCCCAGGGACAACAGGCGACACCTGGAAGTCAAGAATGCTCTTATTCTTGACTAGCCCGCTCATACTTTTATGTAGTCGCCAGAACAATTCAGTGACTTGTCTGTGCTTACTCTTTGACACACCCCTGCCATTTTTCACTTTTAACAACCTTGACCAGTTTTTTTTAAATAGCTTACTTTTGTGTGCATCTCTCTTTCTAAGTGCATGCAGGGACTGGGATGGCCAGCTCTGTTCTTCTTGGCATTTTGCCATCTCTTACAGCACCATGGTTTATCCAACCACGCCTTCTCCACCTAAAGATTCCACCACGGTGGCTGCTCCCAGCTTTTTTCCTGCCCTGAAGCTTTCTGCGCTTGTCACGTCTTATTTTACTCACCACATCTTGCCCTGTACTGTCATACTGGAAAGTCTTGACCGTTAACTTGTGCTGCCTGATTCTGCCTTCTCCACCAATATGTTGCAAGGGTGGTGGTCGCTGCCGTGGTGTCCTAGGACACTCCATCTACACACTGTAGTGAGGGAAGGAAGAAACCAGCTCCAGGTCAATAGCACTGTCCTCGTCCCCTGGACGGCTTGCTGTCCTGGTGACACAGCCACTGTTGATACAAACCAGGTCAATGGTTTCAAGTGCAGTCTCGAGCTACTCCCCTTGAGTGTTGGAGGAAATGTTTCCCCATGATCTGCCTTTAGCGTTGAAATCACCACAGAAAAATAACATTTCTCTCGACCTAATATGTCACTTAAGCACTGCCACGTCTGGGAATCCATACTCGCGTTGCGGGCATAAACATTAACCAGCACGAATGGTAGACTGGATTGAACTCTAACCGCCTTTCATGGGACCAAACAAGTGAAAGTCGATGGTGCCACGTCTGGACTATTTGCTGGATGGTTCAAGGTCTCAAATTTCAGAGCACGTTGTGTATCCACTGTATGTGAAGCTGCATGAGGGCAGGCGTTCGTCATGCAGCAACAATACTCCTTTTTAAGAGAAGACGCATGTGTTGTGAAGATATCGCATGCTTCAATTTAGTCATTAGTCGTAAGTCAAGGTTCAAACTTCACGGCAACGGGTCGTCCCCATTATGCTCCATTCCCGTGCCAGCGAATATTACACAAAATGCTCCCCACTGTCCAATGTGAAAAGTGGAATAGACGGGAGTCTCGGCAATCCAACAGTCCGCACAGGTACACTGTGCATAATGCCGCCATCAGAATAACAACACAAAATTGATCCACGAATACCACAGTTCATCGTTGATGGACTCGGCAGTCACCAGAAAGACCTCACTGACCCGGGTTTTCTCACATGGCTTGGTCTCTTACTGCAGGGCGACCCGCCGAAAGTGTCGCACAAAGCACGAACTCCGCAGCTTCAGCGCCGACTCCCAGGAGTCTCCCGAAAAAAATGCACTTGTGAACCGAAAGGGCAAAACAGTCAATTAAGCAACCGCCGGTATCCATTGTTCCGAACATGCAGATGTAAAAGCATTCCACGCGAATTTCACAGCTCACGGTGTCGCCCACGCACTCACTCAGTAGCATAGCAACGGAACCAGGTACTACCAGTCCAACATGAGGAAAATGCGATTGCAAACCGTAGCCACAAGCATAAACACGCCACATGCCTTATCGGCTCAACGCCTAACCACCCTTGCTTCATTTTGTTAACTAGCATGTCACTATATTGATCACCAGTCACAGTTTCACCTCTTCCCTGGATATGCACCAATATAGGGTCATTGATATCCCAAAAGATGGCCATAACGACTTTCCCAGCGGATTCCTGCGTCTCAAATATTTTCTCAACATTTTTACATCTTGTTATCCATTAATACACTCTTCCCTGACTCAAGACAACCCTCTCCATACTGAACCATCAATCTTCTGTAGATTTCACAGGCCTTCACACATCTTGGCCACAAAAAGAATAATGCCTGGTGTTCTTCCGTTGAGGAACATAATGTCCAGATCTTAATTTCATGCAGAAAATTACTGTCTAGTACTGGCACGTACACAACTGATGGTTTTAATCTACGCGCAGCACACAAATAGCTGGAGCTCAATTGGTTCATCTTCATTCACTATACAAAGCAGGTTAGTGTTACAATTAAACTAAATTTGCAAAGAATATGGAAGCCTCTGATATCTGAAGATGGAGGATAGAATCCGTGTTCTTGAAAATTAGGGGGCATTTCGGCAAAGGCCTCTTGTAAATTCAACCGGGGTCTCTATATCGCACTCAACCAACCCGAAAAATGTATCACTTTTTACCAGCCTCAATTATCTGGTTTTCACTCAACGATCCCCAAGGAAGTTCTGATGGTGGAAACGTTCCCGCAAGAACACTTGATGGTGTGTTTGACCTCTTAATCTCTGCCACTCACATTCCCAAATAACCTTAACTGTCACCCCAACAGTTTTTTCTAGATACTCGTGGATCTCGCACGTGTTCTGTATAGTTCTGCTAACGGTTTTTATGACGGGATTAATCATTTTCCCAGCAGTTAGACGGCAAGATGGGTGCCGTGGAACAAACACCCATGGAACTGGTAAGCTGTCGTATTCTTTTTATCCCACCCATCTACTCGAATATGTCGGTCGCCGAGTTGCATCTCGTGACTATTGAATTGGGTTTTTAAATCTATGTTGTTGTTGTGTGACACCAGGTTAACCACTCGCGACTCTGACGTGTGTATTTGTGTAATCTGTGTGCCTCTAAACCCATCCTCACGGCTTCGATATATGGGGAAGTCTGATGGCATATCTTTCATAAGAGACCAAGGTATAATGCATTCGCATCAAAGCCTTTAATGCTTTTTACCAGCTTATTACCCCTGATACGGGTCTCGTTGACTTGGTGGTAACGATGAAATTAATACTCGGTCCACCCACCACGTTATCTCGTAACAACTTGTGCACCTTCTCCTCCTTCTTCGAAACAAAACAAAAGAAACATCTTTATTCATGGTGTTGAATAGGTACTGTAAAGGGACTGAGATGGCCTGCTTGCACATGTCTATATTTAACTTGGCATAAAAGGCTACTTGTTTGTCCAGGGCATTGTAGAAAGGGAGACACGTCTTTGATGTTGTACCAAATTAGAAAATCTCTCAGGGTAGTCATTTTATTGTCGGTCCACACTTTCTGACAACGGCGTATTCTGCTTCGGAAATGTTACGGTTTTTAAGCTTTGAGAAAAAGGCTTCGTGCGGTGGTAGGGCTGTCACATTAGCTTTCCCAGGTCGGTCAGATACTCATATGCAAAAAATCCTTTTGTCTCTTCTATCCCAAACGAGGCCAAATATTTCGCGTAGCTTACTCCTGGACCAGAAAGTTGGAGACGTCGAGGAATTTCAGTCTTTCTGTCGCTATGCACATAAATTATTATTTCTTTTGACTATAAACTTGAATGGGTTAGACTCCCGATCAAGGAAATACCGTACCAAATAAGGTTTCAGAAGGTTAATGTCATACTTACCGCTATTCAGTCCAAATAGGGGGAGCTCCATCAGAAAACCTTCGAGCCTTTCACTTAATTTTGGGTGGTCACCTAATTTAGCAAAGACTGACTCGAACTTTTTGAGTAAAAGCTCATACGACTTAGCAGCTATTTCATGGAGATAGTCCAACATTTCATTTACGAGGACCTGTGGATCACCGGTGGTGATGAAACATTTAGGGGTGTCGAACCCAGGGACATTAGAGGCGACCGCACAGGAGGAGGGGGACGTGTTTGGCCATGAAGGTCGTCGACTTTGAATCAGCCGGTAAATTTTCATTGGAGAAGAAAGATTCCATATCGTAGCACGCTCTGAAGGGAAAAATAAAATTTGCGTCCACGTCAAACCCGTGGTCACGGAGCAAATCCAGATCGATTCGGTGGGGCGATAAACCCACCTTTATACTGTCGATAGTGGCTACGCTTTACACCTAAGTTCGGGGGGTGTCAATCGCTTGTACATCTTAAACAGTTTACCGCATTTCCCACAAGAAAAAAACCGAGCGGCCCTGGCCCACCAACAATATACATGAAATGGTTTTCATGTAGAAGAAGATTTTGTATATCTGGATGTGTACTACTGCTTCTAATTTTCGGAACCAGATGTTCCTCCTCTGTAAAACTAAACACATTTATCTGTATTTAAAGCATTCTTCCAGGGCGGGTAAATCAACTAAACTAACACCGAAAAAGGGGTGGGGAGTCCAATTCTTTATACCGCAGCCATTTGGTGAACAGTTGTCGTGTATCTTTTCGTATATTTCTGACAGACCCCGTTTTGAAAACAGTCAAGGCGCGGAAAAAGCACCGATTATCATTTAAACCTTGCCACATTCGTCGTTCTGAAGTATATTAATAAAATTGTTGTGTTTTATAAATCGGGGATTGTTCTAAAAAACCAACAAACCTACCCGTTTTTAAAAGAAAAGTTATACTGGGGAAATTTTTCAACAAAATTTGGTTCGGCCGGGTTATGTCCTGAATTGACCAAATCAACGCGTTTGTGGGCAAAAAAAACCTCGAAAAAATCTATGGTTTATTAAAAATGGTAAATTGAACAAGGAAGAATTGGGACCAGGGTTTGCTAACTTTTGGGCCCATTCTTTTGGTTCAATCATTTTTTAACGAGATTTTTAAAATTAAAAAAAACCGGAATAAACGGTATTTGGCATTCAGTACGGCGATAAAAAAATGTCATTCCCAGATACCGACCGTGTCGTTGTGTGTTAATCATTTCCGGGCTTATAACCAACATTTTATTTAATGAAAGAATTCAGGTTTTTAAACCGGGTTCCCGCCGGTTTTCAACGGTCGTAGAATTAGAAAGTACCGAAAAATGCACCTGGCCCCCGAAAAAATTGGTAATTTTCGGTGTTAGGTTTTTTTTGATCGCTGGAGTTTGGGTTAAAATACCCAATAAAGTTAGTTCCAAGAAGGGGGAACCTCTGGTGTTAAACATATAAATCCATTACAAAAAAACCCCTTTCCTTTTTACATGGGAAACATTTCCCCTGAATTTTGGTGTGGCCCCCCCCCCCCCCCCCCCCCCCCCCCCCCCCCCCCCCCCCCCCCCCCCAAAAGGGCCGCCTTTTTTTTTTGGGGGTTGTTTTTTTTTTCTTTGTGGGGGAAATTTTTGGCCGGTTTTAAAACTTGTTTAAGAAAAGTTACCAAAGGGGGGGAAATTGGAAAACCCCCAAAACCCCCGGGGAAAAAAAAAAATTTTTTTTAAAAAAAGGTTGTTAAAAGGCCCCCCCCTTTTTTTTTGCCACTTTTTTTTTTTTTTCGGGCCGTCGGGGCGCGGGATAACGTATCGTCTACTAATAATACTCAACTATCATCACGTGTCACGGCTGGCAACGAACCGGCGGGAACCTCTGGTGTTAACACAACTACTGAATATTTGTCATTACAAAAATTACCCCCGGATGTTCGAGCTGTGTATAATGAGCACTGGAATACGATTAGATCACACATACGACACGGTCGCTATCTGTGTGAATGGACATTTTTTAACCGACCAGATACTGACATGCCGACAGATTGGAGTTCTCGTTTATTCCGGCTTTTTAATGTTCAAAACTCTCGCTTCAAAATAATCGCCAGTCTGCACACAATACTAAGACATCGAGAGACACAAGCCCTACGGCTCTACCATGCGAGTCCCAATAACTCTTCCTTGTTCAATTTACCGTTTTTAGTGAACCATAGATCTGATTTCGAGGCCTTTGTTGCCCAGCTAAACGCTGTTGATTTGGTCAATTCAGCGACACTAACCCGGCCAGATACGAAATACTACGTAGAAACAATTCCCAGTATAACTTTTTATATTTACAAACTGGTGGAATTCCCTGTTGGTTGTTGTTTAGAATCAATCCCTGACTTTATCAAACACAATAATTTTATTAATATACTTCAAAACGACTCAAATGGTGGCCGTACACAGACAACTGTGTATATTCCGCTGTATATCTGTGTTTAAATCAGGGGAAGATCTGTTAGGGATGTTAGAAAAGATACACGAACACTATTCAAAGAATGGGTGCGGTATAAAGGATTGAAATCAATCAAAGTGTATCCAGGTGTTAGTTTAGTTGATTTACCCGCCCTGGAAGAATGCTTTAAATTACAAATAAATGTGTTTGCCTTTACAGAGGAGGAACATCTGGTTCCGAAATTAGAAGCACGTAGTACACATCCAGATATACTGAATCTTCTTCTACATGAAAACCATTTCATGTATATTGTTGATATTAACAGAGCCGCCCGATGTTTTTCTGTGGGAAATGCGGTAAGCTGTTTAAGATGTACAAGCGATTGACACCCCACGAACTTAGGTGTAAAGGCGTAGCCACTATCGAAACGTATAAAGGTGGGGTTTATCGGCCGACCGAATCGATCTTGGATTTGCTCCGTGACCACGGGTTTGATGTAGAAGAAATTTTATTTTCCCCTTTAGAGCGTGCTACGATATGGAATCTTTCTTCTCCAATGAAAATTTACCGGCTGATTCAAAGTCGACGACCTTCATGGCCAGACACGTCCCTCTCTCGTGTGCGGTCGCCTCTAATGTCCCTGGGTTCGACACCCCTAAATGTTTCATCACCACCGGTGATCCACAGGTCCTCGTAAATGAAATGTTGGACTATCTCCATGAAATAGCTGCTAAATCGTATGAGCTTTTACTCAAAAAGTTCGAGTCAGTCTTTGCTAAATTAGGTGACCACCCAAAATTAAGTGAAAGGCTCGAATCCTATTTGTTCCAGCTCCCTGTTTGGACTGAATAGCGGTAAGTATGACATTAACTTGCTGAAACCTTATTTGGTACAGTATTTCCTTGATCGGGAGGCTAACCCATTCAAGTTTATAGTCAAAAGAAATAATAATTTTATGTGCATAGCGACAGAAAGACTGAAATTCCTCGACGTCTCCAACTTTCTGGTCCCGGGAGTAAGCTACGCGAAAGATTTGGCCTCGTTTGGGCTAGAAGAGACAAAAGGCTATTTTTCTTACGAATATCTGACCGACCTGGGAAAGCTAAATGAGACAGCCCTACCACCGCATGCAGCCTTTTTCTCAAAGCTTAAAAACCGTAACATTTCCGAAGCAGAATACGCTGTTTGTCAGAAAGCGTGGACCGACAATAAAATGACTACCCTGAGAGATTTTCTAATTTGGTACAACATCAAAGACGTGTCTCCCTTTCTAAAAGCCCTGGACAAACAAGTAACCTTTTATGCCAAGTTAAATATAGACATGTGCAAGCAGGCCATCTCCGTCCCCGGCATTACTTTACAGTACCTATTCAACACCATGAATAAAGATGTTTCTTTTGTTTTGTTTTCGAAGAAGGAGGAGAAGGTACACAAGTTGTTACGAGATAACGTGGTGGGTGGACCGAGTATTATTTTTCATCGTTACCACCAAGTCAACGAGACCCGTATCAGGGGTAATAAGCTGGTAAAAAGCATTAAAGGCTTTGATGCGAATGCATTATACCTTTGGTCTCTTATGAAAGATATGCCATCAGACTTCCCCAGGTATCGAAACCGTGAGGATGGGTTTAGAGCACACAGATTACACAAATACACACGTCAGAGTCGCGAGTGGTTAACCTGGGTGTCACACAACAACAACATAGATTTAAAAACCCAATTCAATAGTCACGAGATGCAACTCGGCGACCGACATATTCGAGTAGATGGGTGGGATAAAAAGAATACGACAGCTTACCAGTTCCATGGGTGTTTGTTCCACGGGCACCCATCTTGCCGTCTAACTGCTGGGAAAACGATTAATCCCGTCAATAAAAAACCGTTAGCAGAACTATACCAGAACACGTGCGAGATCCACACGTATCTAGAAAAAACTGTTGGGGTGACAGTTAAGGTTATTTGGGAATGTGAGTGGCAGAGATTAAAGAGGTCAAACACAACCATCAAGTGTTTCTTGCGGGAAACGTTTCCACCATCAGAACTTCCTTGGGGATCGTTGAGTGAAAACCAGATCATCGAGGGTGTAAAAAGTGATACATTTTTCGGGTTGGTTGAGTGCGATATAGAGACCCCGGTTGATTTACAAGAGGCCTTTGCCGAAATGCCCCCTATTTTCAAGAACACGGAGGTGTCGAGAGACGATATTGGGGAGTTTATGCAAGAATACGCTATAAAAAATAAACTATTGAGTACCCCACGACGGACATTGATCGGTAGTTATTTCGGGAAGAAAATATTATTAGCCACCCCTCTTTTAAAGTGGTATCTAGCGCATGGGTTGGTCGTTACACACATCTACCAGACAATAGAATATCGACCGGTTAGTTGTTTTAAACAATTCGGGGAAGCAGTCTCTAATGCCCGTCGCACTCACTCTCTGAGGTGGTTAGACCACACCTACGACAAGAATATGACAGAGTCTATAATCAGTGGTTCCCGTCTGAAACCTGCCCTGTTCATAGAATTACCCTAGTACTGATACCTGTAAGGATTGCCAGACTATCAAAGCCTATGAAAAGAACCCCCGGGCTTTTCAAACTAGAGTACGAAGGGAAGGGGATGGTCTCATTGTGTAGTAAGACGTATATTTGCGTCGGTGATTATAATAAAATCAGTACCAAAGGTTTGACCAAAAACCACAACACTCATCTAAACAAGGACACATTTTTGGAAGTATTAAACACCCAAACACCGAGTGGGGGAACCAATATAGGCTTCAAAACACAAGACTCTTCTGTATATACATACACACAACATCGTAATTCACTGTCATATCTCTATATAAAAAGAAAGGTTGACAGTGATAATATCTCGACTATGCCATTACTTATTTAATATGTATTGTTTGTCTATATATGATTTAATAAAATTATTATATACCTTACTTGAGTCGTTTGTTTTCTTTATTGATGTTTTATGTCGTATTTTTTATGTCGTACCTACAATTACTTGACCACACCCACTCTGACCACTACGCCACCTCTGATGAGTCACTTGACCACGCCACGCCTACTTAAAATACCTGAAGAGTTATCGCCCTTTGTGGATCAGGATCGATAAATGGTTGATTTATATAAGATCCACAAAAATACGCGTGCTTTAGCCCCACTTACATTACTGAGGCACTGGAGAACATCGTGATGGCTGGAAACATCAACGGCAGAAGAGGCGGAAGTTATACTTAATGATTAAAGACTATGGCATGCAGGAATGTCATACATAGAGTGGAACCAGGTCGCCAGGGAACGGGCATCATATGGGGATAAATAAACATCTACGACACTTTCAAGGCACATGATGATGATGCTTGCTTATACACAAATGAGGGGGGGGGGTATCTGCGATATAGCCGGCTCTGTGGCGAAGGAGTTACAAATGCCATTCGTAATCCTGCATACCGCGTTCGAAACACGGCTCCGGGTTATTTGGAAGCAGACCGCCTTGCGTTGGTTTCCATAAAATGGTATGAGTGCATGTCGTTCAGAAATCAATTACAAACTACTGAACGTAAACTTGCCAGGACATTACAAACAGTCAAAAAAGGGGCTGCTGTAATTCAATAATTGCACCCCAATGGATAAGGCACAAATTCTGGAAACTTTCTACGAGCAAATACTAGTTGAAGACAGCAAATAAAACATCATATTTAACCATTATTGCATGTTGTTCCAACAAGTAACAACGAATGGGGTGATGAATCCGACGTGTTTACAACCAACGTTTTACTGGATCAGTTAGCGGCTACATTACTCATTAGGAAGACATGTGTTTACATCCAGTGTGTCAGTGGGACAATTAGCATCAACACATTGCGACGTTTGCTGCGGGAACAGAGCATCAATGGGTTTGCCCGGAATGTTAAGATGTTCGTTCGTTCAATCAATCAATCAATCAATCAATCAATCAATCAACCAACCAACCAACCATCAAGTAGCATTTATACTTTACATTTTTTGAGAGAGGCGGGGCATCCATGAATTTGCCTGTAATGCTGTCATATCCATTTTTGAAATCTAGAACCAAGAATAGATAGATTGAATGATTGATTGATTGATTGCTTTAGGAACCGACATCACAGCATTCGGGGCATTCCCATAAGTTCCCCGTCCCCATCTTCAGCAGTCAGCGAAGAGTTCCAACACCAATAGTACCAGCAGTAACAATCTGATTATATATCGTTGTCTCGCCTTTCCAAGCAAGGATACATATTCAGATAAGTACCTTTAATTAGTTTAATATTGTCATAGTGTGTTTCTTGTAGGTTTGTATCGATTTGTATTTGTTTGTCCTGTGCTGACGAAGGCTTTGGCCGCAACGTCCAATTTGTCTCTTGTAGTCGTTTTTTTTAGTAAAGCTCACAATCTACTTCTCGTTTTTTGGGTGATTCACTCCTAGCGTCGAGCGTTGGCCAGATCCCATCGTCACTCCTGTCCCATTCTTGCCAGACCATGATGATCCATTTGCTCCTCCGATGTGTACACGTGCTCCCACAAGGCCGCAACCACGTCTGCCTTGTCATGCATCAAAACTCCACCAAGTTTTGCAGAGCCAGCCAATCTGTCCGCGCGTTCATTCCCCAGCACACTGGCATGCCCCGGAGAAAAGATCCAGGCGATGCTTGCTGCCAAGGAGTAAGTGAGCACGCACATATAAATTCGTATATTTGGTCCACTCCTCCTTGTTTGTTAAGTGAAAACCAAAGACGGCCACTGCAACCAAACTTTCACAAGACGACACTGAATAGTTTTTCCCACAGTCCACTTTAATACGACGATTTTGACATGTCGAAAAACAAAAGCAGTCGCTCCACAGAAAGTTCCAACCATACCTGACAACCTACACATACTATTCTAAAAAAAAAAAAAAGCGGGCGTAATATTAGCCGTGCTGTAGTGACAAGAAACCATGTCCGACGTTGACGCCAGCTCAAGTCTAACTCCCCTATCCTGACGTGTTCGTGCTTGCACCAAAACGTTTTGCACACCTTTCATTCTTTTGTAACTAATGCCGTGCAAAGTGTGTCTTACAATCCTCTCGCTGTTCACGTCTTATTATAGGACTGTTTAAGACTCTTAGCCACCTGTACTTAATAATCCATAGCCTGATCCAGGTGTATGGCACTTGCCACCCGTGACCTCCGAAGCGAAGCAAGCCACTCTGCACAAAGCTTGCCTGTTCTCACCTTCTCCAGCATGCTTTCTGAGTCAGTTACAATCACAATGCGCGCGCGCGCGTGTGTGTGTATCGTATTCTCGATCCAGCGGAAAGCTGCAAGGACCGCCTCCACCTCATATATGGTGTATTTAGTAGTACAGAATATATGTTGCTGTCTATTTTCAAACAGTTGGATGTTTGGTATCATATGCCAGGCTCTCCTGCACCAAACGTCGACCATTAGCTTTTGCTATGAACCCCCAGGCACTTCTCCTACCTCTTGACACCGAACCATCTGTGTAGATAATCACATCACTCGAGCGAGCATTATCCTGAATTAGTTGCTGGATTTCCACTTCCGTGGCCCGTGCTGGCCACTCCCTGCTCAATGTGATTATAACTCTGAATAGAATAGAAACAGGGGGGGGGGGGGGGGGAAGCGAGGACATCGGTAATTCACCAAAAAGGTGTCCTTTGGTATTACACCGTCATTAACCCTTCTAATGTGTCCTATCCATCTAAGTCTACGTAGACTGAGCATGGAACAAACCGTAAAAAAAAAAACAACCCCGATCATTCCAATTCTTCTGTATTTGAATAACGAAGACACAAACAATAGATTGCACGATTTATTTCTGTATTCTGTATTTGTGACGTTGTCTTGCCATTTAATACCAATTATTAGTCTTCGCAGACACCGCATAATATAACACAACACACATATACATATACAACATATACACAATTGAAGAGGAGAACGAAAGAAAGGTAGACATGCTATGATAGTGGGGATAAGTAATTAATCAATCTGCGATGATTTACATAATAGAAAGAAAAGTGTTTGTTGTAAGAGCCATATCATACGTCGCTTTTTCAGGTGTAGCCTAAGTAAGGGAAATAATAAAGGATTGATTCTTGCATATAATCAACTATGGTTATCTCCCGTAGAAAGTAAGTGAAGGTCACAATAAAAATGGCCTCTCTCACTTTGAAGTTCTTGCCCAAATCAAAGCTGATTGTTCCCGTTTTCGCCAGAGCTTTTTCTAAATCATTTAGCCGTCCAATAAACGAAGGTACAAATTATGATGAACCCACACACACTGGTCAGGTAAATATCGTTTTATCTTACATTTATAATTCCAGGAGAATGTTAAGTAACAAACATAAAACATTACATTCATTAAAAACAATTCTTCTTCTCATGATGACATGATGATGTGATTTTGATGACACTGACATTGACAGGATCGTGTTTTAAACACTGTTGGTTACAGTTTTTGGTTTAAATTTAATCTGCTAATAATTTGAATTTTTGTGATAATTGCTGTTAAAAATAAATAATTATAATAGTTTTTAAAACTATTGATAGCTGAACTCAGTTTTGATTGGGATTGGTGTGTAAAGTACAGTACAGTGTCTGTGATGTGTTGTTTTGGTAGCTGAAACAAATTCGAATTTATGATGCATTGATACTGAGAAAAAATGAAAAATCAAACTCAAACATCTTGCAGGAAGGAATATAGCATAATAAGATTGATTGATTGATTGATTGATTTAGGAACCGACATCACAGCATTCGGGACATTCCCATAAGCGCATAATAAGAGAAGACAAACAGTATATTATTAGTTAATTTTCTGTTAATTCACCCCAAACAAAAAAGCATCCATTACATAGCCTCATTTGCATCAGTTCAGCAATCCGAGTTTTTGGTGGACTGCTGGGCTGATCGATGGATGTTTTGTTAGTTTTTGGGTCCGTAGGGCCCTCACTGTCGTCGGATGGACATCCGACGACAGTGAGGGCCCTACGGGCCCAAAAACTAACAAAACATCCATTGATCAGTCCAGCAGTCCACCGAACACTTAACTGGAAGTGATTGCTGGACTGATGCAAATGAGGCCCTGTAATGGATGCTTTTTTGTTTGGGGCAAATTAACAGAAAAGTACCTATTATTATAAAATCTCTTCATAATTATATCTTCATAACAATTATCTGTTGCACAATTTATTGCCTGAAGTATTCGCTGTATTTAGTCAGGTTCGTACGTAAGAAGGAGTTATATTTATATTATACACACAAAAAACAAATACATTGTCATACTCTTCTTCTTTCATTCACATCTGCAATGTTGTCTCTTGTATGACTTTAATAGCATTTTCTTAGTTCACTCAGTGGCCATAGAGTTTTATTTTCCACTGTTGTTTCTCTAGGCCTGAAGGTTTGCCTTGATATGTTGTATTTTAATTTTAGGCATTCTTAGAGTATGTACATTGTCATATATTTCACTGTCACCACTGTCATTTTAAAGAGACTACGATGTATGCGTATTCATGATTCATTTTCACACAAGAAACCATTGTTTTAAACATACTGAAGGAGTTAAAAGTTGGAACCCAACATACAAAAACCTTTGAGATTTGTCAATAATAATTATTATAAAGCAGAGTCTGAAAGTAGTCTACAAACCATTCTCGACAAGGAGGTGACGGAGAGTGAGAATAAGGGTTATTAGATTATCATTAAATGTTAGTAAACTGAATGCATGGTAGTTTCCATAAAAGCACACATTCAATATGATTTATATTCTGTTTGTTTTTCTTTTGTTCGCTGGCTATGAACTCAACCGTAGTCCATACATGTACTACTACTTATTTTAGTTGTCACTACAAGTGAGTGCACTGGACTGATTTTGTGTGTGGATTAGTTTTCCCTGTTTACCACTCCGACTTTTGAGATACTTATAATGGAGGAATGCTGGACAATGAGTAATTAAATGGTAAAAACCCTGGGAAGGTTAACCCGGTCAACAAATGCCTGCAGAAGTCGGATGTGTCGGCCTAACGGCGCAAGAATGCAGCTCTGCTGTAAACGCTGTGCCGGATGAACACAGAAGAAGAAGAAGAACAAATGGTAAAAAATTGGAGACAATGAGTAATGAAATGGAGAAATTGGGCACTCACAGCATATTTTATAAACAAAATATTTTCATGAATAACTAATCCTTATTGGCATTATCTGCAGAAATTCCTGAACTCTGATTATTTCCTTAACTGTGCCATACATTTTCATTCAGCAAACACAACAAACCTTCGGCTAAATATTAAGATTATAGCTGTTATTATTTGACAAGTAAATATGGCTGATATGTTTTCAACGTTTGGGAAGAAACTTGCCAAACTGGATTGTTATGAAAATAAATACCATATAAGGATATTTTGTTTTATTTCACTTTCTTTGAATGCAATTTTATTTTCCATTTGCATCCATGTTTACGGGACACCCTTGGGCAAGGTGGAGTACCCGTTTAGCCCCCCGATCAGGGTTACGTGAAGCCATGGGTGCAGGTGGTGGATGAAGATTGAGAGCAGCCGACAGATAGTTGTATGTTATGGTCTCCACCTTCACGACGGTAGGCAGAGGATTTTTTTTTTAAGGAGACAATGGCTACGGTCACTGACCAGTATGGTCACTGCTAGGAAGGAAAGCAATGGCAAACTACCTTCTTTACAGATGCCAAGAAAATCATGTTGTGTGGACTCATCGATAATCAGACAGTCACAATTTTTTGGGCATGTTATAAGAAGAAATGATTTGGAGAACTTGGTGACAACTGGTAAGATCGAGGGGAACAGACCAAGGGGAAGACCTAGAAGCAAGTACCTGGATGGCTTGGCCTTGTGGCATGGTCGAGACAGAAACACGGAGCTGATCCACGACTCTGGTGATCGAGTGAGATGGCAGAACATGACCGCCCACGCTTACCGGCATGGCACATGATGGATGGATGGATGGATGGATCCATGTTTAGTTTCCATATTGAATAATTTGTTGTTTGAAAACGTGAATTGTCTGATGAATGCATTATTGTAAAATCCTTAAAACACCGGTGCTTGCATTCTTCCTTCAATATATATTATTGGTATTTTTTTTTTCCAGGTTTGGGACAGTGATGACTACAGAAATATTCGCTTTGTGGACAAGGATAAGCTGGTAATATTTCTGTGTCTAATTCTCATAACTTGTGACAGTATATTCCCTGTTTTTAGCAATATAGTTTCCTTTTCCGGCTAGAGATTTAGATAAAAAAGAATTATGAATAAACTACAAACATTCATTAATTGGTGCCTGGGAAGAATAATGGGACTAAAATGGTGTGACAGAATCACCAATGTGAATCTCATAGAGCGAACTGAACTAATTCATCAAGAATGTATCAAGAGATGAGGAAAAAACGCTGGTCTGGATAGAACATACATTGAGAAAACCAGAGGTTAGAATAATAACTCTTGTCTCAAACCTACAAGTTGAATGAAGTAGTGGAGTATAAAAAAAAAACACATGGACAAGACAAAGACAAGAGATGAATTATATGAGGAGAATATGGAAGGAGCTTCATGAGATGGCAGAAAATAGAAATGGCTTAGCGTGAGTTGGATGAGGACCTGTTCCCTGCTGGAGATGAAGGACAAAAGAGGAGTTAGATGTGGCCAAGACCCTGGCTTGTAAATATTAACTGCCCCGGGAAGGTTAACCCGGTCAACAAATGCCCACAGAAGTCGGATGTGTCGAGGCCTAACGGTGCAAGAACGCAGCTCTGCTGTAAACAGGCACAACGCAACACATCGTGGTCCGAACAAAAAACTCCGGATGAACGAAGAAGAAGAAGAAGAAAATATTAACTGAACTTTTTTGTAGTTTTTTTAAAAATGTAGCGTATCAATGTTTGTTTGTAACTTTGTACTGACCAAGGCTTTCTAGCTGTCAACAACATTCTGTGGAGGTCAGCATGGTGGAATGTGACAACAGCATTCACCTTTAAACTTGCAGTTGTGCTGATGAAGAGGTAGCTGATTCAACCCTACACTTGTCAGTTGGCCTGAAGTGTTGACTTCGTAGGTCCGCACAGCTGAATGGATAAGAACGTGTGCTCTTAAACATCCGGTGTGCTGATGCCAAGGTTAGCAGTTCAACCCCTACACCAGACAGCTGGACTAAATTGTTGACCTGTCGTCCTTGACTTGGGGACGTAAATTACAAGTACCTCTGAAGTCGGAGTGGGTTTGCCTGATGGTGAGGGAAACTGGTAATAGGAAAGCTAATCCATTCACAAAAATTGTATACTAAAAGTGGTAGCATGTGTATGGACTACGCTTGAGGTCAAAGCGAGCGAATGCAAAAAAAAAAAGTGACTTTACAGAAGAAGATCATGCCAAACAATGTAATATGAGCAAGGAGCATAAATACGCAGATATTGAATAGACAGTAAAGAAACAGAAATAAGAAAGCACACTAAACAATAGATAAAAATTGTAAGCTATAAGCACAGCAAGATTTGAAATCTGTCATACACAATCTTAACATATGTGAAGATGTTTGAACAATGTTAATACTGTTTACATATTTTTCAATGCACTAAAATATGTATTAATATGTACTTTTATAGTAAGTATTAATTCATTTTTCTCTGGTCCTCCCCTGGCACTCCCTTCCTCTCTTAGATTAACCCTAACTGGGCCATTGATCTGATTGCTGAAGATCCAGTTGTGGTTGTCAAGGGACATCATGTCTGGTCAACAGTTGTGGAGCTCTAGGCATCCAAGTGTACATCAATTTAGTAAAGTACCACACACAGATGAGTACCAGCTCCGTGGCCGAGGGGTTAGCAGCTTTCTCCGCTAACCCCGAATACTCTCGTCACGTGACGCGACGAGAATTAGCAGTGGTTCGAATCGCAAAAGTGACTTATGAGAGTATGGAGCCGGTCGCTCAGAAAGTCGTGGCGTGCTGATGAGCGTAATCTAGCCTAGGAATCAACATACAGCTGAAAGATGCTGGTGTTGACCGCAATATCCTGAAACAGGATGGAAACGCGGAAAAAAAAAAAAAAAAAAAAAACACACAGATGAGTGCTTGCATCCATTGAGACTGGTTGTGCAGATCAGTTGCCTGGTTAACTGAAGCCACATTACTACATAGGAGACATGTCCATAAGTCTTTCTCACTAGATATCCAAGTGTATCGATGCTAACTTTCCCATTACACTCTAGTTGGAAACACATTTAACATGTCCTGTGTACAGATAATAGTTTGCCAATCACAAATATGAAGAGACTTGTTGTCATAGAAATTAAACACATGAAGAAAGGGAAGTACAGAATACAAGTAATGACAGTTTTGAGATTATTACTGGATGATAACTGACATAACTGTACAACAACAGGGTAATCCATAAAGTTTTAAGCGAGGATTGAGTGATACATGTGGTTTCCTGGTGAACCTCTTGGCCCAGCATTGATGACTTCAGCACTGCTTCAGTGGAATACACAGATTTTGCCGAAACCTCATCTGTGATATCGAGTTTCCCGCTAAAGGTTGAAACCCCTAACCTTTAGCTGGCTTTGAAAATCAGGGAACATCACTTATAGGTGAGGTATACCTGGACATGAGAGGCTGTGTGATGTATCCCATGAGGAGCCCCATTTATAGAAAGATGAACACTGAATTACAGAGATGAAAAGAAACTATAGAGGCCAGTGATGCTGGGATCCACAGTTAATATGTCTTTCTGGTTCATGTTAAACTATCATCCTTAGCCTATCATTAACAAGTGGTGGGTGACTGTCATAACAAGCTGGGTAGCGCTGAAGGTGAAGTACATAATATGTACTCAACTTTAGTGGCGTGTGTGGTGTTTTTGGGTTGCAGTGATCTCCTTGTTCAGTTACTGTCACAATTGCATGTCATGGATACACCACAGAAGCCAAGGGTAGGCAGTAACACTGACAGGTGTTGTCTCCTCACCCTGGACTGGAAACCAGGCAAGAAAGTTTGATGCTCTGTGTATTTTCTGACTTCTTTGGGATTGAGAAAGGGATATGCTATTTCCTGATTCTGACCGCAAATGCATACTTTTCCCCTATTATCCTCAGAGGAAGCATGTACAAATTTTATATACATCTCCTATCCGATCACTTCTTTATTGCAGTACAGACCATTTATACTTAGCATAACTGAAGAAAAACAGTCAAGTATATAAGGTATACTTATGGAAATATAAATAAGTATGTGCAGCTAAACTAGTTGTAAGGTTTCCCTTGACAGAATAATAAGACGCTGTACTGTCAATAGCCTCCTATCCCTTATGTATCTTAGAGTCAGTAGTATGTTTATAGCACCTAAGTTTTATTGGAATAATGAAGACAAACAATAGATTCCACCAATTTATTGCCTGGGATATTTCGCTGCATCTTGTCAGGAACATACTGCAGAAATTACACAACATAAAGTGATTAGATAAATCCTTCAAGCTGAATTATACACATATTTAAAAGTAATTTCAGTTATCTACCACGGTAATTTTAAACTGACTATCATGTCTTTCTGTTTGCACAAGACTGGCTTCTGCCAGTCTCATGTCCAAGTATACCTCATATATAAGCACTGTACCCTGTTGTTCACAGTAGTCCAGCTAAAGGTTAGCTTATACTGCGTGTGTCTGATCTAGTTCAAAATGATCTGAGCTTCACTTACATTTGAAGAACAAACCTGGTTTCTATTTCTATCTTGGTTTGTGAGCAAGATGATTTGTTCCTGGTTGGTGTATTGCATCACTAATTAGATGTTCCTTTTGGCCAGCGGGTTATCTTGCTACTATTTCAGCTGTCTCCCTCCTGTGATTGTCTGGTCTAACTGACTGGTCTCGCTGTAGCCACCTACTTAATTTCTGTAACCTTCAACACGAGTTTATGACTTGTCTTCGAGGTCAGCATGTCTGAATGGGTAAGAGGGCTTGCGCTTAAAACTTCCATTGTGTTAATGCCAACGTAACGGGTTAAAACCCTACACCGGTCAGTTGGACTAAAATGTTTTCTCATCCTTCACTTGGTAATGTAAATTACAAATGCCTCAGAAGTTGGAGTGGGTTCGTGTGATGGCAAGGGACACTAGTAATAGGAAAAGCTAATCCATACACAAAAATCAGCCGAGTGCACTAGAAGTAGTAGCAAGTTTATGGATTACACTTGAGTTCAAAGCAACCGGGCACTAAAAAGAACTAACTTGTCTTTATTCATTTTGTCCCTCTCTGTTTGCAAGATAACCACAGTTAAAGCATTACAATTGTTTTAAGCACAGAGAAGACTGCCTGACATATACACGTTAACATTAGCTTTAAGCACAGAGAAGACTGCCTCACATACACGTTAACATTAGTTTTAAGCACAGAGAAGAGTGCCTCACATACACGTTAACATTAGTTTTAAGCACAGAGAAGACTGCCTCACATACACGTTAACATTAGTTTTAAGCACAGAGAAGACTGCCTCACATGTACATGTTAACATTAGCTTGTATTCCTTAAGTAACTGGCAACAATATAATGTAACATGAAGTAATGCCTACGCAGCATGATCCCTCTCTCAGCCTGCCTAGTTTGCTCCAGAGGAAAGAAAACACCTCTACATCTGGAACAAGACAAGCTGCAGAAGCTGCCAGATCAGCAAAGCAATACTCAACTGCAGCCTGTCAGAGCTTCACTCCTAGACCAATTTCTGACCATGCCTTAGGGCCTGGTCTGCCCTGCCAAGACATTTAGTCTTTAGGCTGCATTTCCAGGGTAAGGCTTGTACCCTCCCAGTTGCACTCCTCCAGCCGAAACTGTTGGTACAGTGTGAGATGTCGGGTTTGGTATTTGGTGCTAACAGAAAGCAGGTAGTACCGTCTACTGTCATATGGTGCTCAATCATATTTGACTAAGACTTGACTTGTATTTCCATAACTATACCTTAGATATTTGACTTTCTCCTTCAGTTATGTTGAAGTACAATTGTTCTGTAAAGCAATAAAGAAGTTATATGATAGAAGATGTATATGAAATATATTCAGATTGTTTATATTTCCACTGCTTTACTGAAGCTCCACTAATTTTATTCATGCTTGAAGTAACTGGCAGACTAACAATTTGTGTGTTATTTAACATTTTGTATGTTATCTGTGTGTTGTCTATAGGACAAGCCTGAGGTTGCTGTGTGTGGTTACTCTGGCAGAAAGTTTATCCAGAAGAAGTACTACAATGAAGAAGTTCATGGACCCAGTATTACTTACGATGAATATCTGGAACAAATGGAGGGCGACTCTCGTTGATGTGGGAAATTACGAGTGCCTGGTTGTCATATATGGTGTATTTAGTAGTACAGAATATATGTTGCTGCTTATTTTCAAACAGTTTACAATAAGCTTCTGTAACTGTCCTGGTTAATTGAAATGATAAAATCAGTGTTTTCAAACAGTTTAGAATAAGCTGGTTAAACAGAATGATTAAATCAGCGTTAGTAAACAGACTTGGACTTACTTTTGTTTATTTTGTATGTCTTCGATGTCAGCTCTTTAGTTTCATCAACATATTGCCCCGTACATTTATTTTTAAAAAATATATGTATGTTGGTTCCACCAACGCCATATGTCATACAGTTATACAAGAAAAGGGGGAAAGTAAGTAAAGGAGCCTTTCTACACACCCTGTGCCATATGGTTCAGCCCTATATGTCCACTTGGCACTTGAGGGGTGATGCGGTCAAACTTGGCAATTGAGGGGTGATGCGGTCAAACTTGGCACTTGAGTGGTGATGCGGTCAAAATTGGCACTTGAGGGATGATGTGGTCAAAATTGGCACTTGAGGGGTGATGTGGTCAAACTTGGCACTTGAGGGGTGATGCAGTCAAACTTGGCACTTGAGGGGTGATGCAGTCAAACTTGGCACTTGAGGGATGATGCGGTCAAACTTGGCACTTGAGTGGTGATGCGGTCAAAATTGGCACTTGAGGGATGATGTGGTCAAAATTGGCACTTGAGGGGTGATGTGGTCAAACTTGGCACTTGAGGGGTGATGTGGTCAAACTTGGCACTTGAGGGGTGATGTGGTCAAACTTGGCACTTGAGGGGTGATGCAGTCAAACTTGGCACTTGAGGGGTGATGCAGTCAAACTTGGCACTTGAGGGGTGATGTGGTCAAACTTGGCACTTGAGGGGTGATGCAGTCAAACTTGGCACTTGAGGGGTGATGCGGTCAAACTTGGCACTTGAGGGGTGATGTGGTCAAACTTGGCACTTGAGGGGTGATGCAGTCAAACTTGGCACTTGAGGGGTGATGCAGTCAAACTTGGCACTTGAGAGGTGATGTGGTCAAACTTGGCACTTGAGGGGTGATGCAGTCAAACTTGGCACTTGAGGGGTGATGCGGTCAAACTTGGCACTTGAGGGGTGATGCGGTCAAACTTGGCACTTGAGGGGTGATGCGGTCAAACTTGGCACTTGAGGGGTGATACGGTCAAACTTGGCACTTGAGGGTTGATGCGGTCAAACTTGGCACTTGAGGGTTGATGTGGTCAAACTTGGCACTTGAGGGGTGATGCAGTCAAACTTGGCACTTGAGGGGTGATGCGGTCAAACTTGGCACTTGAGGGGTGATGCAGTCAAACTTGGCACTTGAGGGGTGATGCTGTCAAACTTGGCACTTGAGGGGTGATGCAGTCAAACTTGGCACTTGAGGAGTGATGCAGTCAAACTTGGCACTTGGGTGATGTAGTCAAACTTGGCACTTGAGGGGTGATGTGGTCAAACTTGGCACTTGAGTGGAGATGTGGTCAAACTTGGCACTTGAGGGGTGATGCAGTCAAACTTGGCACTTGAGTGGTGAAGTGGTCAAACTTGGCACTTGAGGGTTGATGCAGTCAAACTTGGCACTTGAGGGGTGATGTGGTCAAACTTGCGCCTGCCAACTTGACTTCCCAAGGCATTGTCTGGTACCCATGTTGGACTGGATCCACCTGAGAACCCAGGTCATTTAAACATCAGCCTCAATGCAAATTTGAACCCATTACCTCCAGGTCAGCATCATTCAACAGTCATTTACATACTAACTCCATCATCATATTGTACCTGGTTTGTGTACTCCCAGTGACCTGTTTGACTCTCTCTGTTTACCTTTCCCCATCATCATTATATGACATACCGATAAGCTTGACGATCATGGCTCTCTATCTCACAGAATCACCAGTCTCAAGTCAGGTCTGTGGTCTTTTCCCGGTTATGCCATTTGACCAGGCCATCATCCAGGTATTTCTATGTTCCTGTTTCCTCATCAGGTTTGCCAGTTGCATGCAAGAGAAGAATGACACTTGTAATTCATGTTGAAAACCGCCCCAACACCACAACAAAATGTCAAGAAGACTGCCCCACTCAGAAAGAGCCATGTGACTATCTGTGATCAATGATTTCTGTTTTTACTAATTCTTCATGAGGTCACCTGCAGAAAGCACTTGACAAGGGTATCTTTGCTTCCTCAAAACATTATAAAATATGAGTCTTCACTCATACTGTTCCATATGAACTAGTCAGTAGGGTTGATTGTTATAACTACATATTGTAGGATCAAATCCCCCAATGCATTGTGCTATTGGTGTTGTATACGATCAGGCCACCTCCTATTTTAAGATGCATATCTGCTGGAGTGGGAGGAGGGTGTCTGGCCTTGAAAGTACATCATTGTATTTACAAATGCTCTTTACGTGTTTAGGAGTGTTGGTGGCGCAGTGGCTGGCACTTTGCCCGTGTTTTGAATTCCCTAGCCTCTACAGGCTTACGTAGATCAAAGGTTGAAAATCTGCATAACCGTGTATAAATGGTGGGGACAGCCTAATTGTACGTGGATTGGAAATAAGTTGATCATATAATTTACAGAGGAAGGTACAGAGAAATATGGAAAACTACATCCATAAAAGTGATTGAATAATAAAGAAAAAAAACACCCATTCACTCTCTAACTCACCACCACCTCTCTCTCTCTCTCTATATCTCTTTCTCAAAATTTTGGATGAAAGAAAAGAAACATGATGAGATTCCACAGGTGTAGCTTCAGGGTTGAAACGTCTGGGTGAGCAGCCACCCTTGGCATTGACACTGGAACTTGCACATGAGTTGACTGGGTAAATTAACATTTCTAGCCAGGTACACAAGATATCAAATTTAAAACGGTTGTTGGGGGAATGTCAATTGACAAACGGACACATTTTAATGAAGCAACCACGTGTTGTGATATCCAATTATAGTAGTTTGTTGAGAAGGTAAGCGAATATCTTAGATCAACTAAGTTTTCTGTTTGGTTATAGATGAAAGTTGCTTAATTAAAAGTCTACAGGGTTGACTTCATTGCATCGGGTTTTTATCCCACATGCCTCAGTCTCTTTCTGCTGTGCGGAAAGCGTCGCACAAAGCACAAACTCCGTAGCTTCAGCGACAACCCCCAGGAGTCTGAAAAATTGCACTCGTAAACCGAAGGATGCAGCCCGGAATCAAACCTACAACCTTTGGAGCCAGAGTCAGATGGCTTGACTACTTCGTCACGGAGAAGCGCAAGGTTGTAGATGAGGTTGATAGAATGATTGGTCGTGTGTTCAAATTCCACTTGAGGCGGAATATAAAAAAAAAACTGACCGGTTCTAGGTTCGACCCAGCCTAAATGGGTACAAGGGAATGTTCTAGGAAGACGAGCGAGGTTGAAACATGGAGAGAAGAGGGGAAAGGAGTATATGTGATGTCGTTGTGTCATTGTCCATTGTCGTGTGGCTAAGTGCCTTCCTCTCAGCTACAAAATAAAGGAAACGAGAGAGAGAGTTTCTTTCTTTGCAGAGATGGCCGCTAATTAATATGCAATCCAAAACGGCATGAACTTTTGTTTGTCTATATTTGAGTTCATTTCTTGCGTTCCATCATACTTGGTGGACAACGTTCTTTTATTGTGCGAAAGACTAGTGTAGATTCTTAATTGTATACCCTGCTCGTACTGTGCTTGATACTTGGCCTCTCAATCTTCTTTACTTCGGCAGCTAATAAGTCCTAGACATATAGTACTATACTGATATCAAATATACCTACACATAATTTAGAAAAGTGCTTAATTAACTTATTATAACTCACATGAGCTCTGTTGCTAGCAATAGTTGCAAATCCATGTAGATATGACTGTTTGGATCTATACACCCAAGCCGTTAGTACAAACTTGCTAGAACTATTCCTCTCACATTAACTATGGTGTGTTTATATATCAACTTTCGTGCCCCGATTCTGATTTGCGAGGTGCATTGCCTAAATTGTCTGAAGTAGGCCACGCATTGTCTAGGTCTTTCACCCAATCAAAATCCCCAGTATCAGCCATTTGTTAATAGTTGAGGATGCAGGTCAACAAGGCGTTTCAGTGTCATTAATATAAAGACTGCTGATCTTCAGTCATGCTTGACATGCAGAAATAATGCACAAGTTTCCAGTGTTAAAGATGACATTTTACTTATGGGGAATTCGGCTATACTGCCTTGTAAATTCTAGCAAAAGGTGGTTAAAAATTTGGTAATTATACGGGAGAACCCAGAATCTAAGTACCTGCACTACTTCACCACTGGGAAATTCTGAATATAGCTTACTCGGATCCCCCTCCAGGATCAAAGTCCTTGCATTATTTAATGCTAATTATTTGTCCGCCAGTTTAGCATGCTGACTCTGCGTAAGTGCAAAGATGATTCATTTCCAGTGGTCACATATATCCGTCCCCTAAAATTGTTGGTGTCTTGCCAACACTAAGGACATTCCTCCTATTCTGTGTCCATCATTCTACAAGCTCTTCTTCATATTGATATGACCATATCGTCCATCAATTGTTGAATAGTCAGTACAAATGGGGACAACTCCATACACTCAACCATAAAGTAAAGGGTTCTTTACTATTTTTATTAACCAAACAAACCTACCAACATATCACGAGAAACAACTGCAGAAAAGAATGGATAAGCCACTAACACACATCCAAAGGAGGATGCTCATTCTAAAGACCAGGATAACCAAACTCTAGGGGCCCATTAAAACTACTACACAGAATAAGTCAGCAGCCCAAAGCAGGAGACAAAAAAACAAAGGAGAAACACAATAGTACATAAGATAAAACGTAAAAACCTTAACATAACATATATTCCTCCGAAGTCGGAGAGTGTCTGCCTGTACGGCGAGGAACCAACCAGTCCTGCACACCAATAAGCCAGACATGGGACAACGGATACTCACGCAAAACTCAGGTCCTGTATGACATCACACTGATGTTGGACAACAGGATGCCTTCATCCGACATACAGGACTTCGCGTTGGAGCTCAAGCCAACGAACACAAGCAAGCAAGCAAGCAAGCATAACATATATTTGCAGGTTAGAATACAAAAAGTTACAGATCTGACATAAAATGACAAAGTTGCTCAAGCTTTTGATTGAAATGTGAGTCGTTATCAAATAGATAAGGATTTCTGCTTGTACTACTACTTGTGTCACCCTCTGGAAGAGCTCTAGTGTTAGCCAATAGCAGCTAGGAATAGGTCATGTTCAGTGGCAAATATTAAAATCAACCAACGGTGTGGCCCGAATTGTAGACACTGCTTCTAGCATAAGGCCTGCTAGCTACAGTGGCTCAAGACTGGCCGATTACCAGCACAAGCGCATTCAACCACCTACTATCATCATCACACTCTACACGTCATGGCTACAAATGAGGAGACTGTGCTTTTGTCAGAAAGGTTGCCAGAATATGCCTGCTTATAGCTAAAGAGATTTTATCATTGTCATGTAGCAGTTATTTTCTAGAATGTCTCATCAAGAACTCTCCTTGAATATCAAGAAAACAGTAACAATGGTGATATCAAAGAAAATGGTGACACCAAAATGTGACACAGAAATAGAAGGGAACATTCTTAACCAAGTGGATAATTTTAAATACCTAGGGGCATTTATAATATCAGAGGGAAGTTGTACAACAGATTAAGAGCAGAATAGGGTAGGCAAAAGCCGCATTTAAGAAAATGAAGAGTATCTTATGCAATAAGCCACTATCAATGAATGTAAGAAAGAGAGTGCTGAAATGCTATATAGAACGGGCTTTGCTGTATGGCAGTGAATCTTGGAATGATTGATTGATTGATTTAGGAACCGACATCACAGCATTCAGGGCATTCCCATAGGCGCTCCATCCCCATCCTCAGCAGCCAGCAAAGAGTTCCAACACCAATAGTACCAATAGCAATCTGATTATATGTCCGTCTCGCCTTTCCTTTGAGCGTTGGCCAGATCCCCTTGTCACTCCTCGCTGTCTCATTCTTGCCAGACCATGGTGATCCATTTGCTCCTCTGAGATGTACATGTGCTCCCACAAGGCTGCAACCACGTCAGCCTTGTCATGCATCAATACTCCATCAAGTTTTGCAGAGCCAGCCAATCTGTCCGCCTGTTCATTCCCCAGCACACCGGCATGCCCCGGAGAAAAGATCTAGGTGATGCTTGCCACCCATGACCTCCAAAGCGAAGCAAGCCACTCTGCCCGAAGCTTGCTTGTCCTCACCTTCCTCAGCATGCTTTCTGAGGCAGTTGCAATCACACCGGGGGGAGGGGGGGATTTTTTTCCCTCCATCCAGCGGAAAGCTACACTGACCACCTCCACTCTTAAGCTAGATGTGGTATCATATGCTATGGCTCTCCTACACCCAAACGTCGACCATTAGGAAGAACTTGGAAACAACAGAGATGTGGTTTGTGAGACGAATGTTGCAAATTCCCTGGACTGCCAGAGTAAGTAACAACGATTGCCTGAAAGAGGCTAATGAAACTGGAACATTATAGACAACAATAAGAAAGAGACAAACAGCTTTCTTTGGTCATGTGATGAGAAGAGAAACATTGGAGAACATCGAGATGACTGGAAAGATCAAGGGGAAGAGAGGCAGATTTCAACCAAGAGAAATGATGCTGGATGAATTTAGACGGTGGCATGGAGGAATATCATCAGCAAGAATTGATCCAGAACACCAGAGATCAAAATCTGTGGAGAGCCATGAACGCCTATGCTAGCTGCAAGGCACTTGATGATGATGATGTCTCATCACGACCCATGAAAGGTTTCTCATCTCTGGCCATCTCTCCTGCCTTGAGCACCCTCATGTCCAAGGTGTCTGCAATGGCCTATGTCCATCTTCATGCCGATCGACCCAGGAACCATGCTTTCCTTCATTCTAAGCAATTATACAGTTTAACATGGTCAAGGTAATTTCAGTTTCCAAAACATTATGCTGTTGATGAGCCTGTTTTCTGTGATGTTCAGTAAAAATGTCAGGATTTTTCTTCTTGGTCCATGATTGCAACTTTCTTGTAACAGTGGTTCTCAACCTTTTTTTGCCCATGCACCGTTTACCCATATGTCAAGATGTCATCCCCCCTTTACAGCAAACGAAAGAAGAAGAATTCCCCCCTTTCCAAAATGTCAGCCTCAAAAGGTGCATCTTTTATATTCACAATATTTATTAGCACACCAAATTATTCATATTACAATAAACAAACAAACAAAACGTCAAAGATGCCAGAAAATTGTGTTTCATCAACAAAACGCTCAACAGAAAACCAGGATATTGTGCTGGAAGCTATTTGAGTCTGTCAATCTGTGGTCTTAACACCCCCCTCCCCTACCCTAAATTCCTCCCTTGGGGAGAATTCCCCACTGGTTGAGAACATTTGCACCCAATACTTTCTTTAGTGCTTGCCAATTGTTCCATGACTTATATCTCTTGAATTACCAACCCTCGTGTTGAACACATTTTGTGCTGTAGTTGACAGCGTTTGTTGATGAAATGCACATTGTGGAATCATAATGTACTGTTGATGTACACTGTAGATGTTGACATCATTTTTATGCTGAAGAAGAAAAATTGCAAACACCCATGAACACATTTAAAACTGAAGCAAGATGTCAGAAAGCCTGGCAAAGCAACCGCCACTCATTCCTCAAACATCAAATATGGAAACCAAACACATAATTATAAACAACGATTTTTATTCTGCACTCTGTGTTTCAGTGTCAGACATGGGAACTTAAACACAAGAGAGTAAGATAGAAACAGGAAGTGACTTGCTTGAGAATGCTCCAATATCATGTTCAAATGTGTTAACAAGTAAAAGTGGTTCACGTTGTAGATACTGCCGCTGGCTGGGGGTGTCAAGTGTTAGCCTTGCTGGGATGGCCAGTTCCCTGCCTGAGCACCTTTCCTTCCCGCAGAATTACCAGACAATTACCACACAAGTACCAGACAATTTCTGAACATTTTCTAGGCAATTTTACGTTAAGTAGTTGTAATGGTATTAACATAATACATAGTAGCATATATTTAAGTTTATTGGGGTGGGTCTTAGAACATAGTGGTCGTTTAAAATGGAGGAATATTGCGTTCTGTATTGTCTTGCCATAGTGAATTCTGCTTAAAGTGAATTAAACTTCTTCTTCTACAGCGTTCCGAGCCATTGAGGTTCTTTGCTGCAGATACAATCCGTCTCCATTCGTCTCTCTGGTTGACCTTCTCTTGCCAGTCGTTAATTCCAAGTGCTTGTAGGTCTGTATATATATTATCTTTCCACCGTCTTCTTGGTCTACCTCGGGGTCTACGGTCATTTATTTCCTGAGTGTAAGCGAGTTTTGTTTCCCTATTATCTTCCATTCTTTCTATATGCCCCAGCCATTGTAGTCTATTAGCCTTCATGATACCAGTGATTAGCGGGGACTTAAACAGATCATAAATGTCTTTGTTACTTCTTCTTTTCCACTCTCCACTTTGTGTATCCCTAATGGGTCCAAAGATGCATCTTAACACTTTGTTCTCAAAGGTTTGTAACAAGGCTTCGTCTCCTTTCGTTGTACCTCAGGTTTCAGAGCCATACAGCACAACTGGTCTGATCAGTGTTTTGTATATTGTGATCTTGGTGTTACGAGATAACGCCTTTGATTTTAGTAGATGTTGTAGTGCTTAGTATATCTTATTTCCAGAATTGATTCTAGTTTGAATTTCTTCCCTTATGATGTTGGAGCAGTTGAAGATTGTACCCAGGTATTTGTATGTTTCCGTTATTTTAATGGTCATATTATCTATTTGTATGTGGCCAGAGTTTTTAGCCATTCCTTCTCTTGAAATTACCATATATTCTGTAACAGTGAGGGAATTAGGTTAGGAGTAAAGAGTTAAGGAATGCTGCGCATTCCTTGACTAGGGGGAAAACCATAGTGAACGTGTGTGCACGAATGAAGAAGTGTATCTAGGAAAACACACACGTCACTTGGGGGCCAGCGAGAAGAGATGTGAACACCAAGAAGGGAGTCTCCATCATGTGGGCTGAAATAGAACGATTCGGCTAATAAAGTATGTTTCTAACAACGCGAAGACTTGTGTCCTGTACGATCACGTGCCTAACCTGTAATGTCACACTATTATAACAGGTTGATTTGGTGCCGTGAATTTATGAAACATGGGAGGTCGCGGAGAGAGAGAGTACCGCCATAGAAGATGGTTATGTCTGGGGTGTCTGGAGAAGTAAATATTGAGAAACGCAACAGATGAAAGCCGACTGTTGGTAGCTGTTCTGGGTTCTCACTGGATTCCTGGTTAAGAAGGAGATCCATTTTCAAGGACAGCGCTAAAAAAAGGTTTGATTGATAAACTTATTTTTTTTGAAAGACTGATGTTATTACATAATTATGAAATTAACTGGAGAACTGACCAACGCAAAATGGTATATTGAGATCAAGTAATGCCGTTCTGCATCAAAAATCAGTACAAATTATGAGTTTTAACCCGTGGGACTGTTGAAGGTGAAGTCAAGGTTATGGTGCAAATTCCATAATTATGAAATCAAGATCTGCAATACTCTCTACAGTCACTTCAATTAAAGGAAGGCATAAATGAAACTTGTCTCAACTCGGGGTTTGGATAAAGTAATTTAAACTGACCATGGCGAGAGTCCCACATGAAAATAAGAGACTGGATAGCGTCAGCTTTAAGTCCAATTGTTGTTGACTGGATTACGTTTGCGCTGAAATATATATATGAAAATCCCAGATTGCTGTTGGAAAGTGAGTTTTTTTTTGCTGAAGTCGTGAGCAGTTGTCGCTTGCGTGAAGGTGACCTTACTTGAAGGGAATCTACAGTAATCGAGCAAGTAATCAAACAGTCTTGTTGCGAGCCTGATATCGAGCATAATCAACGTCAGGAAATAATTGGAAAGAACTGACTTCGACTTCGATTGAATTATTAAGGAAAGAAATCCAGAGGCTCTTCTTTGTTCTGCTCATTTCAACGAGCTTGATTAGAGTCCTTTTTTATGTGGTGTAGGTAATTCTGAATCAGGAGGTCATTTAAATTATTTTGTCAGAATTCAGGATTGAAACAGGAATATTTCTTCGGCAGGATCTTCGATTGGAGGCTTTAGTTAAGATAATTAGATAATATTAGAGTAATTAACAGATTATGTATTGTTGCTGGGTTTGAAATTAATATTGTTTGAAATATTTGTATATTGCTTGATAATTATAAATTTTAGGATGGAATCCCAAGATTTTTCACAGGTACTGACCGGAGTTGGTGGGGCAATATCAAGGTTGGATGCAGTGTTAAGACAACAAAATATAAGCACTGATGTTGAAAGATTTAGTGGTCAAGCAAATCAGTTTAAGAAATGGATTATTTCTATTGAGAAACATGCATATTTAGTAAACGCTACAGATGGAGAGAAAAAGAATTTGGCATACAGAACAAGTACAAGTCCAGTTTCTGACCATATAAGAAGAAAGTTAGAGGCAGCAGGAGGTGAAACCTGGGAAGAATTTAAAGATGATCTCGCAAGAAAATATGCTGAAATTACTGATCCACAACACACATTCTCAGTATTGCGACAGACTAGACAAAACAGCACAGAAAGTGTTCAGTTATACAGTGACAGGTTAATCAATTTAGCTGAAGAGTCATTTTTAGGACAGAATGTACGAGCAGAAGAAGTGGAACGGATGTTAGTAGGGATTTTTGTTGATGGGATTAGGTCAGATGGATTGAAATTTAAATTATTAAGAGAGAATCCTGCAAGATTGTCACAAGAGGTAGATATCGCTATACAAGAGGAAAGCTTGAGGAGGAGGTTTAGGTTAAGGGTAGGACGAGAGTTAGGTAGTAGTTCGGAAGATAGAATTGAAGAACCTATGGAAATAGGACAGTATAGACATGGATGGAGAGGAAGACGAGGAGAATACAGATGGTGCAAAGAAACGAGAATGTATATAATCAAGATAGAAGAGGACAAGTGAGAAATACTGTAAGAAACATGGAAGGTAACACAAATAACTCGAATGTGGTTTGTTGGGGATGTCACCAACGTGGGCACATTTTTCGCTTTTGTGGTAACAGAAGTGGCCCCATCGAATACGCAAAATAGTAGAGGTGTTCAGACGAGTATACAGAATAGAATTGCAAATGGCAGACCAGCAAATTGGAATTCTGGAGAAATACAGAGAAATTTTAGAAGGTCAGGAAATCAGGGAAATTGGCATCCCGCTTACTGAATAGGATCGGCCAGTAGGAGGGAAGATAGTAAGATCCAAAAAGGGCATCAATATATTAAAAAACCCAAAGGATGAGTATAATAGAACATTTAGAAATAAAAAAACAAGCCGAGGTAAAACAATTGTCATTAAATATGGTAGATCCTAGCTCATGTATAGTACAGATAGGAAAATATAAGTTAGAACATTAGTTGATTCGGGAGCACAAGTTAGCGTGATTAAAGAAGCATTTTATATCGAATTTAAAAATTGTAAAATATTTAGAATTCAGGAGAATCTTCATTCGTAACGGGACAAAAATTAGAAGTGTTAGGACAAACGATGATAAATTTGAAATTAGGAGGATAAATGTCAGGCATATGTTCCATGTGGTTAAAGATTTAAATAGAAATATGATATTGGGACGAGATTTTTTATTGAAAAATGGGGTGAGACTTTTATTTGATTAGCATAAATTAAAATTCCAAGATGTTTACGTAGATCTAGAAGAAGATATGCATGTGTCGACACTAGTTAGAGTCAAAACGACCATGAATTTAAAACCACAGTCAGTTAATTTGATACAAGCAAGACTGAAGAGAAACCCATATTATGTAGCAGGAAACATAGTCAGAATCACAGAATTGCAAAATGAAATAATTGATGAGCCAGGTTAGAAGTTCCGGATGGAATAATAGAATTAGATAAAAGTTTAACATTTCCAGTAATGGTTATTAATAACACAGGTAGAGAAATTAAATTATACAGAGGATGTGTAATAGCTAAGCTAGAACATAACGTTAGTGACATATTGGCAACAGATAGAGTAAATATGGCAGGCATAAGTTATTCAGAAAACCTCTAATGAAAGAAGTAATAATAGACGCGGATACAGAAGAAAAGGGAACGTAAGAATGGATGAATTGATCCATCCATCTAGAAGAAATACAGCACAAATACATTCACTAGACAAAGTAACAAGAGAAAAAGAATTGTTAGCACAATTAAAAACTTCGCCAGAAAATAAGGAAGTGTTAGAACAACCTTATAAGCAAACTCAAGATGTGTTTGCGATAAATGATTAGAATTGGGTAAGACACAAACAGTTACGATGGAAATAGACACGGGAGATCATCACCACTTAGTTTAAAACCATACATAACTCCATTAAGAAATAGAGAAGTCGTAGAAAAGGCAATAGAAGATATGTTGAAAGCAGGCATAATAACAAGATCAAAATCAGAATGGTCATCTCCGGTGGTAATTGTGGCCAAGTCTGATGGTTCGAACAGGTTCTGTGTGACTACAGGGCGTTAAATAAATTACTAAGAATGTAGCGTACCCACTGCCAGTAATTGATGATATTTTTGGGCTGCTTAATGGCTCTACATATTTCACAACGCTGGATGCAAGGGCAGGATTTTGGTGTATTCCGATGTCGGTAGACGCGCAAAAGAAAGTGAAGTTCAGTTAGAAGATGAATTAAAGTAGTGGGTAGTGAAGTGACTCTATATGTAGTAATGGAGGGGTATGTTGTTATTACATGTGGAGTATGCAATGTATATACAAGGTTTATAATAGGAGCTGGGTTGAACAGCGTTTAATGGGAGAATATGGGGGGGGGAATGCCAGGTTGAGTTTTGGCATTTAAATAACTGCATATTGGAAGAAGAAGACTGTACTTAACAGTATAATAATAGTTAGGAAGTTTTTTGTTGTTGAAGGAATGGTAAACGGGAAATTGATTGAGCTGAATACTACAAAGGCTAGCAGTTTTGGATTAACATATTTTTTTGATAATAACAATTATTATTGACGGAAACTGAAGATAATTTTGAAACTTTATTTTTTGATAAAGTTTTGAGAATGTATGGGAAGAGAAAGGTGATTACTTCTTACTTTCTTACTTTTTCCTTACTTTTATTATTTTCAGGTGCGCACCTACCAAATCTAATCTAGCTATTTTTTTCTGTCTATCCTAGAATACTGAGAGTGTGAGAATGTGAATAAGGGGGAAATAAAGGATAAGGGGAATATCTTCAGTTTTGTCAATCATAATTTAGATGGACATTTTAAAGTTAAAAGCGGTTCGCTTATGGAGACTTTTGTATTGTGGGGAATTTTATGGAGAGTTTTGTAGAAAGTTTTCTAGAGAACTTTATAACGAGTTTTGTAGAGAGTTTCGATATTATTGTCTCTGGTTAGCAATTGGCTATGAGGAGATAGGAGAATTGAGTTAGGAAATATATGGAATTGTTGTTATTGTAGAATAGAGATGTAAAGTTAACTAATTAAAAGTTGGGTTGAGATTTTTTCAAGGAAAAATTCTCTTTGAAGAAGGGAGGCATTGTAACAGTGAGGGAATTAGGTTAGGAGTAAAGAGTTAAGGAATGCTGCGCATTCCTTGACTAGGGGGAAAACCATAGTGGAACGTGTGTGCACGATATGAAGAAGTGTATCTAGGAAAACACACACGTCACTTGGGGGCCAGCGAGAAGAGATGTGAACACCAAGAAGGGAGTCTCCATCATGTGGGCTGAAATAGAACGATTCGGCTAATAAAGTATGTTTCTAACAACGCGAAGACTTGTGTCCTGTACGATCACGTGCCTAACCTGTAATGTCACACTATTATAATTCTGTCTTATCTTGGTTGATAACCAGCCCCATCTGTTGGGCTGTTTCCTTTAAGTGAGTCAATATTTCCAATGTCTTTTGTTCATTTTCCCCTATAATATCTATATCATCTGCATAACCAAGCAGCTTGGATGTTCCTCCAATATCACATTCCTCCTTTACCCTCCTTACAACTTTCTCTAGAGCCAGATTGATGAGTAGCGGCGATAGTGCATCACCCTGTTTCAAGCCAGATATTTGGAAGAATTAAACACGACCAATTATATTCTTAAAAATTATAGCCCGAAATTAACAAGTAAACATGTTATTAAACACAGAAGCCACAAACAGAAGGTGGTATGATTTATTGCCTGGCATATTTCGCTGCATCATACCAGGTGTATACTGCAGCAAATATCATATGAAATGAATGGATGAATTATAGTTTGGCTGAAATACATAACACATATAGTCACTGATACATATTGTTGGAATGTGGAGCAATGTTATCCCCATGGTAATAATCGCAGAGTCACTGAAACCTTTCTGTCAGCACAACCAGGCTTTGGATACCTATTTGCCATGACTCCAGTGTATCTGAGCTCATCAAATACATTTTACAAAATGTCTTTCTTTACCACAATTGACCCATACAAGTGCACATGTACAATAATTTGACAATATTTGTAAATATGGTAAATAAATATCAAAATATAGCGATGGATGGATCAATAAATCAAGTAGGTCTGTAATGTTGGCATACACAAGCCTGAATGTATACGTAAATATAGTACACACAACCAAAAAGTAACAAATGATAAGCTTAAAATAAAACATGAAGTAGACTGTACAGAATATTAAAAGTATACCAGCTATGACTAGTTGCTTGTCATCATGTGCCCTGGGTTATGTGCATGTTACAAGTCTATAATGAGTTCTCTTACACAGCATGCAGATCATGAGCATCTCGTTCACTTATGTTGTAGCATGTAGGTTAAGTGTGAAGGCAGATTGATTGATTGATTGATCTAGGAACCGACATCACAGCATTCGGGACATTCCCATAAGCGCTCCGTCTCCATCCTCAGCAGCCAGCGAAGAGTTCCAACACTAATAGTTCCAGTAGCAATCTGATTATATGTCCGTCTCGCCTTTCCTCCGAACGCCGAGCGTCGGCCAGAACCCCTCGTCACACCTCGTTTCTAACAGTCAATGACCAGAGAAACAGCTGATTTAAGTCAGCTAAGATTGCAAATTAGTGACTATGTTAGCAAAGTTGATAGGGAGCTGTGCTGATGTCATGAGCATTGTGGGGCGAGGCCTGGTCTCATCGCCTGCTGAGGAAAAGCCTGGCCACCTATTCCTCCATGCACTCAGGCCTACAAAATGTCATGGCCTTATATCACAAACCATGTAGGTCAGCATGGCCGAATGGGTAAGAACATGTGTTCTTAAACATCCAGTGTGCTGATGCTGAGGTAAGGGTTCAACCCCTACACCGGACAGTTGGACTAAAAGTTGACCTATCGTCCTTGACTTGGGGACGTTAATTACAAGTACCTTTGTAGTCAGAGTGGGTTTGCCTGCTGGCGAAGTACACAGTTAATAGGGAAAGCTAATCCACATGCAAAAATTAAGTCCAGCACTACTAGAAGTAGTGTGTTTAGGACTACACTTGAGTTCAAAGCAAACAAGTGCAAAAAAAAAATATCACAAACCCATAGGAAGAAATGCTTCAGGACAATTTAAAAATGTAAAAGACTGCAAATCTCCAGGTTGGGGGTTGAAGCGTGGGGTTAACATCCCCACCTTTGTAAAAACCTTTCTTTGTTACGAAACAAATACATGAAGACCCCGAGGTAGACCAAGAAGGCGGTGGAGAGATAATATACATACAGACCTACAAGCACTTGGAATCAACGACTGGCAAGAGAAGGTCCACCAGAGAGACGAATGGAGACAGATTGTATTTGCAGCAAAGAACCTCAATGGCTCGGAATGCTGAAGAAGAAGAAGAAGAGAAGAAGAAAAGACTGCAAATAAATGCTATGCTACATCTTTACCACCGCAACTATCCCCCCTGACAAGCTACAGTTGGTGCTAGTAAACACATGTTTGACTGAAGAGAAAATAGAATAGGATGTGTAGCACATTCAGCTGCTCTGATTGGAGAAGCAATCCTACATTGCTGATTGGGCTGAAGCAATTTTGAGATTTGCAGATTTTAAAAAAAGCGTTATAAGGCAAGGGGATTGACTTCAGTGCACCGGGTTTTATCCCATATGGCTCAGGCTGTTTCTACAGGGTGACCTGCCAAAAGCATGAATTCTATAGTCTCAGTGACGACCCCCAGGAGTCTCAGAGAAGATTGCATGTGTAAACTGAACCGCATAGCCTGGAATCAAAACCCACAAACTTCGGAGCATGAGGCAGGCAGCGTAATAACTTCGCCAGACATCTGCAGGTCATTCTGCTTCGTTGTCAGTGAATCCATGGGACATCTTGATTCTGTTTCTTCAGTGTGTGGAGAGAAAACTACTGGACACACCAATGTGAATAAAATAATCAAAAAGAAGAGAAAACAAAACAAAGTATGGAAGTTTCTCTAGTTTAGAAACTCTTACACATAATGAACATTCCTAAACAAAGACAAACCACAAAGATATTATGATACAACTTGTCTATGATAAATCTACACATGCAACAAAAATGAGGTCAAACTATATATCTTAACATGAAACTTAATTTTCCTAGAAAGGTACATGTTAATTAACAAGAAATGTAACAGGAAGTTAAATTAAATATTAATGAAACATTAAAGTGCAGGAACAATCATGGTCACAAACTTCTTGTGTGTTGCGGTGTCAGTTAAAAATTGAAAGCTACGTAACTTGTATGATTCTGGGAAAGAAAAGAAGAAATTTATTTGCATGTTTATAATTGTAAAACAGACAGCTTTGTACAAGAATGTAAGCTCACAGCTCTCCACCTTGTGAAAACAAATTATTAAATAAATCAGTTACATCTAATATCCATTGAAGGACTCACTCCACACAATTAAAAATGTTTTCCTTGGAGACAGTTACCCAGCATCAGCGAGCCAGGCTTATATTACTCAGTGTTCAAGTAACTAGACTAATCATAAATCTGACCCTAGATATAGAGTATATCCACAACTCCAGGACTGTCTAATTGCTTGTTCATTATCTAGATTTCCCTGCCATGTAGCACTAGCATGCACGCACATACACACACACACACAAACAGAGAGAGAGAGAGTGGACGGACACACACATGCTCACACTTGCGCGCACACGCCCACCCAACCACCCATTGTTAGATATACCACTATTTCATTTGCCTTGTAGGTAATCCTATTCTTTGAAGGTGTCATTGTTTATTATTGTTGTACTTTGTCAAAAAAACTGTCAAAAACAGATTCTTAATCAAAAAGAGATAATTGCTTAACAGATAGGCACATGGATGACTGGTTGAACTATATTGTAATGCCCCAGTTAAAAGTCAATGATGAAATTGATGTTCTTGGCAGAGAGAGAGAAAAAAAACCCATTACAGTATTAAAACAGTATTATCAGCATTGGGATAAAGAACAATGATTTAGTGCTCAATTCCAACTTCATGGGACTATTGGCCTCTCAAACAGCAGATTGAAACTGGACTGAGTAGATTGGAACTAGACTCAAACAGTAGACTGAAACTGGCCCATCAAACAGTAGATTGGAACTGGACTCTCAAACTGTAGATTGGAACTGGACTCTCAAACTATAGATTGGAACTGGACTCTCAAACAGTAGAATGGAACTGGACTCTCAAACTAGATTGGAACTGGACTCTCAAACTGTAGATTGGAACTGGACTCTCAAACTGTAGATTGGAACTAGTCCCTCAAACAGCAGATTTGAACTGGTCCCCTCAAACAGCAGATTAGAACTGGCCCCCTCAAACAGCAGATTGGAACTGGCCCTTTAAAGAGTAGATTGGAACTGGCCCCCTCAAAGAGTAGACTGGAACTGGCCTCCTCAAAGAGTAGATTGGAACTAGATTCAAACAGTAGATTGGAACTGGCCCATCAAAGAGTAGATTGGAACTAGACTCAAACAGTAGTTTGGAACTAGACTCAAACAGTAGATTGGAACTGGAATCTAATAAAAAATAGATTGGAACTGGACTCTCAAACAGAAGATTGGAACTGGACTCTCAAATAGTAGATTGGAACTCAACTCTCAAACAGCAGATTGGAACTAGACTCTCAAACAGTAGACTGGAACTGGACTCTCAAACAGCAGATTGGAACTGGACTCTCAAACACTAGATTTAAACTGGACTCTCAAACAGTAGATTGGAAAACTGCACTACATAAAGATGGAAACATCTTAACAAGAAAGCAAGCAGCTGACCATTTTGCGGACTCATTCACACAACGACTAACAATATCAAAAATTAGTCCAGAGATAACAACAAGAGATTTCGACGAGAAACCGGCAACATACAGGACAGAAGGAAATGAGTACATGAGGTTCTGGCGGCACCCATCACAATCAGCAAACTGGAGCTAGCCATTTCAAATGAAAATGAGAAAGTCACAAGAGCTGATGTATCACCAATGAAATTATCAGGAACCTAGGAACAGAGGCCAAGCAAAGCTGTTGCAGATCTTCAATAACAGCTGGAAATTAGGCAGCGTTCCACAAGCCTGGAGAGAAGCAATCATGATACCCCTCCTAAAATCATGGAAAGATAGTTCCATTGCCTCTAGCTACAGACCAATTAGCCTCACCAGCTGTCTCTGCAAAACACTGGAGCGCATCATCAATCACAGACTGCAGTGGTACATTGAAAGTAAAAACATCCTTGTGCCACAGCAGGCTGGCTTTAGGCAGTGCTACTCTACGGAAGATCAGACAACCTACCTCTCTCAAGAAATTGAGGATGCATTCCAAGAGAAGAAGCTGGTGCTTGCGGCATGGATAGATCTGAAGAAAGCCTTTGACAAAGTCTGGAAAGAAGGTCTGATGAAGAAACTGAGAAACTGCAAAGTCAATGGAAGAATGTACAAATGGGTGAAAGCATACTTGCACAACAGAAGAGCCCGAGTACAGATAGACGGACTCAAGAGCAAGAAAGTACTACTGCGTCACGGTGGTACCCAGGGCGGAGTCTTGTCCCCACACTTTTTCTAATCTTCATCAATGATCTTTTGCTAATCTACCGCATGGAATTAAAGCGGCAATGTATGCTGATGACCTGGTTCTATGGAGCACAAATGAACATGCATCAGTGGCCACCAGATTGCTACAAAGAGCTGTAGATACATTTGTTGCATGGGCAAATAGATGGTGTGTCAGCATAAACACTGACAAGTGCAGCACCACCCTATTTACCCTCTCTCCAAAACAAAAGGCAGGGATCATCCAGATAAATGGAACACCCCTAAGAGAGATAAAGAACCAACATACCTTGGAGTAACATTTGATGGCAGGCTGACATGGAGAAAGCACATCAACAAAGCAGTAGCAAAAGCCAGAAGGAAAATAGCCATCCTGAGAAAGCTAAGTGGAACCACATGGGGAGCCAGTGGGAAAATACTTAGCAAAGTTTATCAACAGAGCATACGACCACACCTGGAATACGGGTCAACTGCGTGGTGTTCAGGCATCAAAAACCACACTACAAGAGCTGGACAAGGTGCAAAATCAAGCACTTAGAGTCACCACAGGAGGGATGAGATCAACCCCTATAGTGGAAATGGAGAAGATGGGGAGGACACAAGCACTGAGAGAGCGCAGAGATACGAAAACGCTAATACAAGCAGAAAAGTTCCTCAGCTTGCCAGGCCACCCTATGAAGAACAGATTTGAAAACCTAGCTATGGGGCGGTTGAAAAGAAGTAGTTTTATCCACCAGGCCAAACGACTCTGCAGAGAAACCACCGATCTGCCCACAGTTGGTATCCCCCTAACAACTATTCCAGAGCGAACTCCATGGAAAGATGAACATAGACTATCATTACAAATCCAGACAAAAGTGAGAGGAATATTTGACAAGGAAGAACAGAACAGTGTGCAGCGCAGAACAGCCACTCTCAGCTTCCTTGATGAAGAATACCCACAGGACCTCTGGATCCGAGTCTACACAGATGGGTCAGCACAAAATGCTGTTCGAAATGGAGGAGCGGGAGTGTACATAGAATACCCAAATAATACTAGGGACACAGCCAGAGTACCGACAGGAAAGTACTGCCATAACTATGATGCTGAAATTGAGGCAATCAAGATAGCAACAGAGAAATTACTAAATACCAGCAATGGTACACAACCTGTGGTGCTATTGACAGATGCAAAATCAGTACTCGAGGCGCTCCTGTCTGGGAAATTGCCAGTACTAAGGACACTACTTTCTGAACTTAGCAGTCAGCATAAGGTCACCATACAGTGGATACCATCCCACTGTGGAGTACCCGGAAACGACAGAGCTGATCAATTGGCTAAGGAAGGAGCCAAAGAAGAACAGCCTGATGTGCCCGTTACATACCACCAAAAGAAAAGAATGATCAAATCAGTCAGAAAGCCACCAAAACCTGCTCAAGATGACTACCACATTATGGACAGACCAGAACAAGTCATTATTCTGCGCCTCAGAACAGGACACAATAGATTACGCAACCACATGTATACAAAATTCAAGATTGGTGAAACAGCCATGTGCACATGTGATTGGCGTCGCAGACAGCAGAGCACATACTCCAAGACTGCCCAAATATAACATATCTAGGCAAACCTTCTGGCCTAGAGAGACGACAGTGGAAGATAAACTCTATGGACCCTGTGTGAACTAAAAAGACAGTTAAATTCATACAAGATACAAACATTGCAGTTATAGACATATTTCAAGCGAAAGAAGAAGAAGAAGAAGAAGAAGAAGAAGAAGAAGAAGTAGTAGATTGGAACTGGACATCTCAGCAACATTGGGATAAAAAACAATAATCCAGGGCCAATATCTTCATGAGATTGGTACTGAACACTGAAAGAGTAGATTAGACTCTCTGAAAGAGTAGATTAGACTCTCTGAAAGAGTAGATTAGACTCTCTGAAAGAGTAGATTAGACTCTCTGAAAGAGTAGATTAGACTCTCTGAAAGAGTAGATTAGACTCTCTGAAAGGGTAGATTGGCACTGTACTTTCAAAGAGTAAATTGACACTGTACTTTCAAAGAGTAAAGTAGCACTGAACTCTCAAAGTGTAGATAACTCAGCAGCATTGAAGTAAAGAACAATTCAGTGCCAGCTGCCAACAACTTCATGGGATTGGCACTGGCTCTCAAAGAATAAGTTGGCACCAGACTCTCGTGGGCTAGGTGATTCAGGTTGGTGAATTGGTTTGAAGTCTTGTCTCAACGAAGAAGTATCTTAGAGAATTACTGTTCCCAAATAGAAATTCCTCTCAAACAGAGCTATAATTCGTTTACCCTCAAGGGGTTTTTTGAAATCAGTACTCATCCATCAAAATGTGGCACAAAAGAGTCTAATGTCGATGAGCAACCCCAACCCCCGTCTGTTGATGATAGAAGGGCTATGAGCTGTGGTTAACACCCAGGACTGTTATCTAATAGGGTAGACTTAATGGTGTTAAAGAGATATTCACACCTACAAGGGCTACCTAACCTTGGACGATTATAAGGGGTCAGAAGACACCCACACACGCAACACCTGCTCTCTATTAACAGTGTTATCTGACACCACAACACCTTAGCTAACAAAGGAATAATCTTGTCCATGTTGTCTAATTTCCTACACTGCCTGGGCTATTCTCAGAACCAGATGGCTCTGGGTGTTTGACTCTACACACATCCTTTGATGACAAAGAAATCCAACCATCTGTGTCTATTGTCTATACACAAACCTTCTACATACCCGAAGAAGATGGGTGGGGAACGGCATGCACAGGAGCATACATTTTTCTTTTGTTGTCTATCTTTACTTGGTATTTCAGGGAAGTTTACCAGCGCTGCTAGTACATCTTTACGCAACCTTGGAGGTGACAGAGAATGCTTGTCCATGGTATCCTGACACTTATCTACTCTTTCCAAAGAGACAGACTGTGGTGGTTGAGGAAGCTATTCATGCCATAAAAGTGATGATCTCCATAGGAGGTATGGAACTCGCCATCCTCCCGAATGGAACCTGTCACTACATCTACTAGGTCTGAGAACTGTGACTGTAGGCCCAGTAACTGGAGTTAGGATTGCTGAAGTTCATAACCTAACATTTCTATGAGACCAATTAGGATTGCTGAAGTTCATAACCTAACATTTCTATGAGACCAATTAGGATTGCTGAAGTTCATAACCTAACATTTCTATGAGACCAATTAGGATTGCTGAAGTTCATAACCTAACATTTCTATGAGACCAATTAGGATTGCTGAAGTTCATAACCTAACATTTCTATGAGATATGTCTGGGAGGTCAGACCAAAAATATGGGTCTGAACTTCAAGGAACTGACCACAGGAGAGTGAGTCAGTAAACAATATTGGTGTGTGATGTACTATTACAAGGTGTTATGGATTGGTACACCTGGTCTGTTCTTGCCTACAGGAGTCCCTTTACTGTTTGAAGTACTCTAGACTAGACGTCTCACCTCCAGTCAGCCAGGAGACCAAGACTGGGCTATCAAACTGAAGTTCTCAAAAGAAGCCTATGCTAAGTGAAGTAGAAGGTCTGAGTCTAGACTGTGAAGAAGACTAAGTGGCAGATGAGAGTCGTTACCTACAAGGACAGAAGAGACCCTATAGCTCGATATAACATAGTAACAAACACTGATGATCCGGTCCAGTTTTGTTACACCTACTTCATGCATGGAGACAAGAGCAATTAACTCTCCATGTTTCAGCATTACAGATAAAGCAATTCATCAACATTCTAAAACGTACCTCATTTTGAGCTGACTCTGCTCGAGGTCAAGGACGGCTATTACCAGTTCTCTGCTCCTGGTGACAAGCCACGAACACTAGTGATCCCCACAGACACTTCCGAGTCCCATCGCTCTAATTCTTCTCTTACTAGGTGCTCCATTCGATCTCTTGTCGCGTCTTCACTTGTGGCGTCTGACTGTTGAAATATATGATGTAATGTAATGCTGAAGAAATATTCTTACTGAAGAAAGAATATCTTTTATTATTCTTTTCTTTCTGTATCACAACTCATATATTCTTACTAATAGAAGACAAAACAGTATAACTGTCATCAAGTTACAGTCTTGTACTTTTGTCATCAATATGTAATCTTGTAGATTTCTATTTTGATATCAATTACATACAGTCTCCTACATATGTTGAATTTGCAGTCATTTTCATTTGTCATAAATGAACACATACAGTATTGTACATTTGTCACAAATTTACACTCAACTTGTACATTTGTGAAAAATCGACAGTGTATACATTTATTAGAATTTAAAAATTGTCATATATTTGGCATAAACTTATAGTCCTGAACATTTGCCATATTCTCACACACAGCTTTGTAAATTTGTCATATTTGTACACAAGAGTTTTGTACATGTACCATAAACTTATACACAATCTTGTACATTTGTCTCAAACTAACACAGACTTGTACATTTATCATAAACTTAGTCTTGTACATTTGTCATAAATCTACACATAGACTTGTACATTTGTCATAAACCTACACATAGACTTTACACCTAATCGTGTATGATTGTCATAAACTTACACTGAATTTTGTACATTAGTCATACACCTACACACAACCTTGTACATTTGTCATAAACTTATACACAGACTTGTACACTTGACAAAAGCTCACACAAAAGTTTGTACATGTATCATAAATTCAAACATGGACATATACATTTGTCATAAATGTACACACAGTCTTCTAAATGTGTCATAAACCTACTCATCACAGACTTGTACATTTGTCATAAACTTAGTCTTGTATATTTATAAGAACTTGACACACAGCTTACACATTTATTACAAAGTTACACACAGCTTGCACATTTGTTACAAGGTTACACACAGCTTTCACATTTGTTACAAAGTTACACACTGCCTGCACATTTATTACAAAGTTACACACAGCTTGCACATTTGTTACAAAGTTACACACAGCTTGCACATTTGTTACAAAGTTACACACAGCTTGCACATTTGTTACAAAGTTACACACAACTTGCACATTTGTTACAAAGTTACACATAGATTACAGATTTGTTGTATCCACAAAACAGAGACAGACTGCAGTTTACTAATAGTCAACACGTTCTGAGAGACAAAAGGTAATTCACTGAACAGATGGGTGCAGGCTGGCCAAAGTCTGCTGTACTGCCCCAACCATAAGCCACTGGTAACACTGATGGCCATAGCAGAAAAAATTAACCAGATGATCATTTTCCAATTTTGAACAGGCAATGCCAAGGTCAACTCAACAGTCACTGTTCAATCCACAACATGCATCCCTGTGCAGACTCATCTCACCCTTGTGAAAAAAACAGGCCATCTCTTGGATTGTCCAGCCCAATCAAATTTCAAGACATGATATCTCTTTATGACAGACAGGAACTGACAAGCATGGAGAAAAAAAAAATACTAGCTACCTCTGACATATTTTCTAAGATCTTGCCCATTGTCTCGCGGCGTTTCATTTTGACTTTCTCCATAACTTCTAACTTGACCAGAATGGCATCAATTTTAGACACTATGCTTCCAATTGAATGTTCCATTCTGTCAACTCTTCTTGATAAGATGGTAAATTCTTCGTATGAAACAAAATGTGATGTTCGGCCATTGTGTGAGGATGACTTGGTGCCGCTATCCCTATCATCGCTATCATCAGCACTGTCGCCATCATTAAAGCTGTTGGAGCTACACGAGCGCTGACTAGACTTAGGGCGGTGACTTTTAACGTCTAAATCCTCATAAACTTTTGTGAGAGCAACCTGAAAAGAAATTTTAACATATTTTAGTCACTCTTTAAAGCACCAAAGATATATGAACATGTCTGTATCCCTATAATTATCATCAGTTTAAGATAACACTATGGAATTAGCCACCCATTTTATTATGTTCATCATCTAATCTTCTTCTTCTTGTACCTTGTATTATCGAGGTGAAGCATAAAAAATGGGAGAGTGCCTGTTTTTGGGCTTCATATATCGAGATTCCCATGGACTCTGTTATTCCCCCCCTGTCCATCATTTACATGGTCAGCCTCTTTTTCTGGTTCCGTTATGTTGTGACCTAGAATATGTTTAAGTCTTCACAATCCTATGACCATATCCTCTAATCCCATGACAGTATTCTCTAATCCCATGACAGTATCCTCTAATCCCATGGTAGTATCCTCTATGTGATTTCCTTTTCATGAAACCTTGACCATGCTGAAAGTTTTGTTGTCACCATTCAATGTTCCACATTCAAGGCTCAACATTCAAAGCTCCACAAATAAGGCTCCACATTCATGGCTCCACATTCAAGGTCATCATCATCAAGTGCCATGCCAGATGCTATGGCATTCATTTCTCTCCACAGATCTCAGTCTTTGGTGTTGTGGATCAACTCTGCTGCTAATATTACACCACACCACCATTTCAGTCTATCCAGCATAATTTCTCTTGGTTGGTCTTATCCTCTCTTCCCTTCGATGTTCTCCAATACCTCTCTTCTCATCATATGACCAAAGAAAGCTGTGCGTCTATTTCTTATTGTTGTATACAATGTTCTAGTTTCATTAGCCTATTTCAGGCAATCATTGTTAGTTAATTTTGCAGTCCAAGGAATTTGTAACATTCGTCTCAATAACCACATCTCTATTGCTTCCAAGTTCTTCCTAATTTGTTCATTTACATTCCAAGATTCACTGCCATACAGCAAGTCTCTGTTGTGCACCTTCCATCTGAGTTTTATAAATGCTCCTATGTATTCAATACATTCAAGATACAATGTTCAAAACTCAATATTTAAGGCTCAATGTTCAGGGTTCCACATTCAGTGTTCAGGGCTCAATGTTCAAGGCTCAGTGTTCAAGGCTGAATGTTGCATGTTCAACATCTCACAAGGGATATTAACGGTATTTACATCTGTATCCCTGAGAGGTTTCAGTGTCTTATTATGTTATCGCTAATAGATATATTGTCCCAGAGAGTTTTCAGTATCTTATGTTAACAATAATAGTTATATTACAATGTCCCTGAGGTTTAGTGTCTTATCATGTTCTCATAAATAGTTATATTACAATGTAATTGAGAGCTGTCAGTATATTATCTTGCCCACAATAGTAGATATTAATGTCCCCGAAGTTGCAGTATCTTATTATGTTCACACTAGTAGATAATGTCCCTGATAGGTTTTAGTATCTTACCATGTTCACATTAGTAGATATTAATGTCCCTTACATGTTCAAGTATCTTATCATGTTCACACTAGTAGATAGTAATGTCACTTACATGTTCAAGTATCTTATCATGTTCACATTAGTAGATATTAATGTCCCTTACATGTTCAAGTATCTTATCATGTTCACACTAGTAGATATTAATGTCTCTTACAGGTTTAAGTGTCTTATCATGTTCACACTAGTAGATATTAATGCCCCTCACAGGTTTAAGTATCTTATCATGTTCACACTAGTAGATATTAATGCCCCTGACAGGTTTAAGTATCTTATCATGTTCACACTAGTAGATATTAATGTCCCTGGCAGGTTCAAGTATCTTATCATGTTTACACTAGTAGATATTAATGTCCCTTACAGATTTAAGTATCTTATCATGTTTACACTAGTAGATATTAATGTCTCTGACAGATTTTACTATCTTATCATGTTTACACTAGTAGATATTAATGTCCCTTACAGATTTAAGTATCTTATCATGTTTATACTAGTAGATATTAATGTCTCTGACAGATTTAAGTATCTTATCATGTTTATACTAGTAGATATTAATGTCTCTGACAGATTTTACTATCTTATCATGTTTATACTAGTAGATATTAATGTCTCTGACAGATTTAAGTATCTTATCATGTTTACACTAGTAGATATTAATGTCCCTTACAGATTTAAGTATCTTATCATGTTTATACTAGTAGATATTAATGTCTCTGACAGATTTAAGTATCTTATCATGTTTATACTAGTAGATATTAATGTCTCTGACAGATTTACTATCTTATCATGTTTAACTAGTAGATATTAATGTCTCTGACAGATTTAAGTATCTTATCATGTTTACACTAGTAGATATTAATGTCTCTGACAGATTTAAGTATCTTATCATGTTTATACTAGTAGATATTAATGTCTCTGACAGATTTAAGTATCTTATCATGTTTATACTAGTAGATATTAATGTCTCTGACAGATTTAAGTATCTTATCATGTTTATACTAGTAGATATTAATGTCCCTTACAGATTTAAGTATCTTATCATGTTTATACTAGTAGATATTAATGTCTCTGACAGATTTTACTATCTTATCATGTTTATACTAGTAGATATTAATGTCTCTGACAGATTTAAGTATCTTATCATGTTTACACTAGTAGATATTAATGTCCCTTACAGATTTAAGTATCTTATCATGTTTACACTAGTAGATATTAATGTCTCTGACAGATTTAAGTATCTTATCATGTTTACACTAGTAGATATTAATGTCTCTGACAGATTTTACTATCTTATCATGTTTACACTAGTAGATATTAATGTCTCCCGACAGATTTAAGTATCTTATCATGTTTACACTAGTAGATATTAATGTCTCTGACAGATTTAAGTATCTTATCATGTTTACACTAGTAGATATTAATGTCTCTGACAGATTTTACTATCTTATCATGTTTACACTAGTAGATATTAATGTCTCTGACAGATTTTACTATCTTATCATGTTTACACTAGTAGATATTAATGTCCCTTACAGATTTAAGTATCTTATCATGTTTACACTAGTAGATATTAATGTCTCTGACAGATTTTAAATATCTTATCATGTTTACACTAGTAGATATTAATGTCTCTGACAGATTTAATATCTTATCATGTTTACACTAGTAGATATTAATGTCTCTGACAGATTTAAGTATCTTATCATGTTTATACTAGTAGATATTAATGTCTCTGACAGATTTAAGTATCTTATCATGTTTATACTAGTAGATATTAATGTCCCTTACAGATTTAAGTATCTTATCATGTTTATACTAGTAGATATTAATGTCTCTGACAGATTTTACTATCTTATCATGTTTACACTAGTAGATATTAATGTCTCTGACAGATTTAAGTATCTTATCATGTTTACACTAGTAGATATTAATGTCTCTGACAGATTTAAGTATCTTATCATGTTTATACTAGTAGATATTAATGTCTCTGACAGATTTAAGTATCTTATCATGTTTATACTAGTAGATATTAATGTCTCTGACAGATTTAAGTATCTTATCATGTTTATACTAGTAGATATTAATGTCCCTTACAGATTTAAGTATCTTATCATGTTTACACTAGTAGATATTAATGTCTCTGACAGATTAAGTATCTTATCATGTTTACACTAGTAGATATTAATGTCTCTACAGATTTATATCTTACATGTTTACACTAGTAGATATTAATGTCTCTGACAGATTTTACTATCTTATCATGTTTACATAGTAGATATTAATGTCCCTGACAGATTTAAGTATCTTATCATGTTTACACTAGTAGATATTAATGTCTCTGACAGATTTAAGTATCTTATCATGTTTACACTAGTAGATATTAATGTCTCTGACAGATTTTACTATCTTATCATGTTTACACTAGTAGATATTAATGTCTCTGACAGATTTAAGTATCTTATCATGTTTATACTAGTAGATATTAAGTCTCTGACAGATTTAAGTATCTTATCATGTTTATACTAGTAGATATTAATGTCTTACAGATTTAAGTATCTTATCATGTTTATACTAGTAGAATTAAATGTCTCTTAATTAGATTTAATATCTTATCATGTTTACACTAGTAGATATTAATGTCTCTCAGATTTAAGTATCTTATCATGTTTACACTAGTAGATATTAATTCTCTGACAGATTTAATATCTTATCATGTTTATACTAGTAGATATTAATGTCTCTGACAGATTTAAGTATCTTATCATGTTTAACTAGTAGATATTAATGTCTCTGACAGATTTAAGTATCTTATCATGTTTATACTAGTAGATATTAATGTCCTTACAGATTTAAGTATCTTATCATGTTTACACTGTAGATATTAATGTCTCTGACAGATTTAAGTATCTTATCATGTTTATACTAGTAGATATTAATGTCTCTGACAGATTTAAGTATCTTATCATGTTTACACTAGTAGATATTAATGTCCCTTACAGATTTAAGTATCTTATCATGTTTACACTAGTAGATATTAATGTCTCTGACAGATTTAAGTATCTTATCATGTTTACACTAGTAGATATTAATGTCTCTTACAGATTTAAGTATCTTATCATGTTTAACTAGTAGATATTAATGTCTCTGACAGATTTAAGTATCTTATCATGTTTATACTAGTAGATATTAATGTCTCTGACAGATTTAAGTATCTTATCATGTTTACACTAGTAGATATTAATGTCTCTGACAGATTTAAGTATCTTATCATGTTTACACTAGTAGATATTAATGTCTCTGACAGATTTAAGTATCTTATCATGTTTACACTAGTAGATATTAATGTCTCTGACAGATTTAAGTATCTTATCATGTTTATACTAGTAGATATTAATGTCTCTGACAGATTTATATCTTATCATGTTTATACTAGTAGATATTAATGTCTCTGACAGATTTAAGTATCGTATCATGTTTATACTTAGATATTAATGTCTCTGACAGATTTAAGTATCTTATCATGTTTACACTAGTAGATATTAATGTCCTTACAGATTTAAGTATTTATCATGTTTACACTAGTAGATATTAATGTCTCTGACAGATTTACTATCTTATCATGTTTACACTAGTAGATATTAATGTCTCTGACAGATTTTACTATCTTATCATGTTTACACTAGTAGATATTAATGTCCCTTACAGATTTAAGTATCTTATCATGTTTACACTAGTAGATATTAATGTCTCTGACAGATTTAAGTATCTTATCATGTTTACACTAGTAGATATTAATGTCTCTGACAGATTTAAGTATCTTATCATGTTTACACTAGTAGATATTAATGTCTCTGACAGATTTTACTATCTTATCATGTTTACACTAGTAGATATTAATGTCTCTGACAGATTTACTATCTTATCATGTTTACACTAGTAGATATTAATGTCCTTACAGATTTAAGTATCTTATCATGTTTACACTAGTAGATATTAATGTCCCTTACAGATTTAAGTATCTTATCATGTTTACACTAGTAGATATTAATGTCTCTGACAGATTTAAGTATCTTATCATGTTTACACTAGTAGATATTAATGTCTCTGACAGATTTAAGTATCTTATCATGTTTACACTAGTAGATATTAATGTCTCTGACAGATTTTACTATCTTATCATGTTTACACTAGTAGATATTAATGTCTCTGACAGATTTTACTATCTTATCATGTTTACACTAGTAGATATTAATGTCTCTGACAGATTTTACTATCTTATCATGTTTACACTAGTAGATATTAATGTCTCTGACAGATTTAAGTATCTTATCATGTTTACACTAGTAGATATTAATGTCTCTGACAGATTTTACTATCTTATCATGTTTACACTAGTAGATATTAATGTCTCTGACAGATTTTACTATCTTATCATGTTTACACTAGTAGATATTAATGTCTCTGACAGATTTAAGTATCTTATCATGTTTACACTAGTAGATATTAATGTCCCTTACAGATTTAAGTATCTTATCATGTTTATACTAGTAGATATTAATGTCTCTGACAGATTTAAGTATCTTATCATGTTTATACTAGTAGATATTAATGTCTCTGACAGATTTAAGTATCTTATCATGTTTATACTAGTAGATATTAATGTCTCTGACAGATTTAAGTATCTTATCATGTTTATACTAGTAGATATTAATGTCTCTGACAGATTTAAGTATCTTATCATGTTTATACTAGTAGATATTAATGTCTCTGACAGATTTAAGTATCTTATCATGTTTATACTAGTAGATATTAATGTCTCTGACAGATTTTACTATCTTATCATGTTTACACTAGTAGATAATTCCCCTGAGGTTGCAGTATCTTATGTTCACACTAGTAGATTTTAATGTCCTTAAGATTGCAGTTATCTTATGTTCACACTAGTAGATTTTAATGTCCTTGAGATTGCAGTTATCTTATGTTCACACTAGTAGATTTTAATGTCCTTGAGATTGCAGTTATCTTATGTTCACACTAGTAGATAATGTTACTGACAGGTTTCAGTATCTTACTATGTTCACACTAACAGTTATATTACATCGTTCTGGAGGTTTCAGTATCTTATCATGTTCACATTAACAGTTATATTACAATGTCCCTGAGAGATTTCAGTGTTCTGATTACTCAGAAGTCACCAGATTAACTCTCACCCAGCATGTCTGGTCATTGATGCAGGAACCCCTGATTTCTAATGATATTACACATTCCCCAGATCTGTTAAGAGTATGATTACCAAACCTTCTCAGACAAATACAAAGAATGAAGTTTCTTTGTGCAAGTTGCACGTTGACAGTTTGAAGCTGTATGTTGACAGTTAAGTTGCATGTTGACAGTTTGTGTTGCATATTGCAATTTTGAAGTTGCACATTGAAAGTTTGAAGTTGCACATTGAAAGTTTGTGTTGCATATTGAAATTTTGAAGTCGCACATTGAAAGTTTGAAGTTGCATGTTGACAGTTTGAAGTTGCAAAGAGAAGATCATAAGGTCGTATCCATGGAAAAATTGTCAGGAATATAATTTACAAATGGCAGATAGAATGGGTTACCTGTCCAGATGAAACCTGTCCGTAAAATGTAAATCGGACATGAATACACGCTGTAGTCAGACACACTAACTGGTGAGTAAGAGAGGTGTATAACTAGATGTCTTCCTTGAAGACACAGAAATGTGGTTTTACAGAAATGTGGTTTTACAGAAATGTGGTTTTACAGAAAAAAGTCAGCAAAGGTCCCGTTTACACCCCATAAGATGCACTGGGTAAATGTTGCAATATCATACCGGCAGGCTTTATTTGCCAAAGCATTCTTCGTACTCATTTTAGGCTAGGTCAACCTGGACCCTGGTCATTTAAAAAGAATTTTATTCAGCCCAGCTGAGGATCGAACCCATAACTACCAGGTCTGCAGGCAAGTGTCTATTCACTGCACCACTACAGCTTCCAGGTGTGTTAGCATAGCTGATAGGGAACTGCAATATTGTCGTCATGACCACAGTCAAATGAGGGTTCAGCACCTTCGTTCATCATCTCACAAAGCGAAGAAAAGACTGACACTGATTCTTCAGTGCATTCAGGTCTATGTAAATATGAAGGCCCTATCACATCAAAGAGGTTTTACAAAAGAATGCTGCAAATATCTTGGACAGCAAATAACCACAATCTAAATCTTTCTAATGGGGCTACAAGAGAAAGGCAACTTACCATAAACATCAGAAAGAGGCAGTAATATTTCGATATATAACGAGACCAGAAAACCTGGAACTTATTGTAAAAACTGGAAAAGTTTATGGAGCGAAAGTTAGAGGAAGACAGTAAGAGAAAATTCTTGACAGCCATTTTCATGGCATGCAATAATAATGCATAAATTTAAACACGTTGGAGACATGAAATGTAGAGAAGCTTATCACCCATGCTAACTGGCAAGTCACCTGATGATGATGACTAGATGTTATGTTTTCCTCTCAGAAGAGGAAAGAAGGAAAAAGAGTGAAATATTCACACATATATTTATTATTGTCAGTAACCAATTATTGCAGTTTGATTTTTGTGTCCTAAGATTAAGACTAAGTCCCCGCTAATCACTGGTATCATGAAGGCTAATAGACTACAATGGCTGGGGCATATAGAAAGAATGGAAGATAATAGGGAAACAAAACTCGCTTACACTCAGGAAATAAATGACCGGAGACCCCGAGGTAGACCAAGAAGACGGTGGAGAGATAATATATATACAGACCTACAAGCACTTGGAATCAACGACTGGCAAGAGAAGGTCCACCAGAGAGACGAATGGAGAAGGATTGTATCTGCAGCAAAGAACCTCAATGGCTCGGAACGCTGAAGAAGAAGATTAAGACTCCCACAGGTTCTGAACTAAGCGATTTTGTGTGTGTAGTTGTTTAATGTAGCAGTATCAGTGCCTGTTTGTTTTTGTGTGCTGATAAAGGCTTTCTTGCTGTAACATCCATTCAGTTAATTGTGATTGCGTTCTTGTAGAGCTAGTCAATTTCTCTTTTTGTTTTAGTTGATTTATTCAAACAATTACTGGTATTTACAAATTGTACCTTCTACCAGCCGGCTTCGTGGCGAAGGGCTTACGGACGCAGTTTGTAATCCTGCATAATGCGTTCCAAACAGCTACCAGCGATTTGGCAGCAGATCACCTTGCGTTGGTTTTTACAAAATGGTATGGATGGTAGTCATTCAGAAAGCAATGGCAAACTACTGAACTTGTCCAGGAATCAAGAACAGCCAAACAAATGCTGGGGTTGACTGTAAAGGATATGCAACTAACTAACCATCTACCAACCAATTCAATGTTAATATTGGCATATCATAGAATATATCAATATTTATAAATTGTGTCACCTACCAAATCGGCCTGCATGCGTTTCTGCTCATCTTCGCCCAAAACTCGGTCACCATCGACATCATACTTGGCAAACACAGCTTCAATTTCACCATCAGCATAACCACGTCTGCCAACAAACAATTTAAGAGATAACCAATCTGTATTTTCATTCACACAGTAAAAGCCATGAGATCAGTTTCATACTGAAGTGAAGATAATATACTACCAAGATACCAAGATAAAACAATTGACTATACACTTGAGTTATGCCTTAGTTTGGGCAGTCAACAAGGATGAAACTGTCAAACATATCACGAAACTGTCAAACTTCACTATGAGTACAACATGCTTCAAACATCACAATGAAATGTCAAACATAAAAATGATACAACATCATAATGAAACTGTCAAACATCATAATGGAACCACCAAACATATGAAACCATCAAACATCATAATGAAACCATCAAACATCATAATGAAATCATCAAACATCATAATGAAACTGGCAAGAATAGTGAAACTGAAAACATCAAAGGGTGTAACAGAATATGTATGTTGCAAGTGTTAAAAGTCACTGGCATATGGAATTTCTAACAAGTAGTCCAAACAGGCCATGCACAAGCTTACATTCAAATTCAGAAAAAACCCACAACAGAATATTAGGTACTCATTTTTAATTCACTGAAACAAACCGCATGGTTACTTTTATACCACTGACCTAGATCTGGTGGGATCGTCGATTTTCAGAATAGGGATATCGGGATTCACTTCGTGGTCGGTCGACAAGTGTGTTTGCAGCAAGATGTACCAACACCACATGTCATTGTCTTCGCAAACTGACCCCCAGATACATCATAGATGAGTGCAGACAGATGGGACATACACAAGATAAGACGAGTAGCATAAGATATGGATATACACTACTCCAATGACAGTGAGGGCCCCCCGGGCCCAGAAACACTTATAATATCCATCGATCAGTCTTGCAGTCCATCAAACACTCAACTGGAAGTGATCGACACAATGTTTTTCACATCACACAAATGACCCTTCCACCATACACGAGTGCACAGTATATCAACACACCCCTACACCCATTATGGAATCACCCTGATGTAACATATTTCCCGGGAACTCTATGAATTCCTTTGTTTGGGGTGAATTAAAAATGAAGTACCAAATATCTTCAGCACGTGTGATTCTGGCCAACATGCATTAACATAGGAAAAATCCTACAACAGGATTTTTATACCACATGTGGTTCTGGCCAACACACCAATGTTAGACAAAACCCACATTAAAATATTAATAGCATATGTGATTCTGGCCAATTCACACCGACGACATTTATAACATTTGTGGTTCTGACCAACACACATTTGACAACCTCAATGATGGTGTGTAGTTTGTGTGCTGAGTTAGGAATTTCTTAGCTTAATCTGCACTTGGAGGACCAGTCCTTGTGTGGGATAAATGAGTCCAAGACCAACCCTTTCCTTGACTCTATCAAGACATCATCAAAGAAGATATAACCAAATCTGTCCTGACAAAAACCAGTCCTCTTACAGAAAAATACGAACAAACTGGAGGCTAGTGAACCTAGTAGGTCCTCCTCAGGACTGGTCCTCATCAGGACCAACTCAATGCAATAAAGAAAACGCCATTCAGCTTTGAGCCTCATAAGACTCAAACAAACTCAGACTGAAACATATAACCTGTCCTTAAAAAATAAATTTTAAAAAGTCTTAAAAGTAAACTTTTAGGACTTTTGAAAAAAAAAAATAGCACAGAAAGGAAAGATAACTAAAATCTGCAACAAAACGGACCTCAATTATAACCAACACTACAGAAGCAGGTTGAACGAGGTCAAATTCAGAAATTACATTTCCTTTGCTATTAGATGATTCTCAGTTTTTTTCTCACTGTCCAGGTTTCACAGGTATACAACAATACAGGCTCTATATTGCACACTACATCTTTACATATTGCAATTGACAGCTGCTGCTGTTGCTACTACAGACACCTTACCATCTTGACAGGGGATAGTTTGTTACATTAAGCTTCAAAAAAGCATAACTACAAACCAGGGCTGGGACCATGGATGGAGTTACCTCTCCATAGCAGGAAACTTGGGCTGAATTGTGGATACCATATGTTGCCCATGTAGCACGATCCCTCTCTCGGCCTACCCACTTTACTCCATAGGAAGGTAACACCAATACATCTGGAACAGGACAAGCTGCAGAAGTTGCTGGATCAGCAAAGTAATGCTCTAATTTTCCACCAGTCAGAGTTTCAATTCTGTATCAGTTGCCGGCCAAGACTTTGGGCCTGATCATCCCTGCTTTGACATCTAGTCTTTAGGTTGCATTTCCTTGCACTAGGATAAGATTTGTACCCTCCAGATTGTGCTCCTCCACCAGAAGATGTTGCACAATTCAACAGTAACAAAAAGCAAGCAGTATCATCTACTGTCATACGGTAGTTCAGTCGTATCTAAGACCTGACTCACAATCTACAGCTATTATTGGTGAATATTTTTAAAACAATCATTTTAATATTGCTTATTTACGTCAGAATGCTAACAACCTTATTTGTTTGGTAACTACCTTCTCTTCCATTGTAGCAGCCATTACTTATTACATCAACATAAAGACAAAACAAAACTTACGACTTCAATTCCTGACGCCACTCATCAAAGTCAAGCTTTTTGTCCTGATTGATGTCTGCAATCTGCAGAGCTTTCTGTATGTCCACAATCTTCTCCGGCTTGATATTCAGCTTGCTAAGCAAATTCAAGTATCCCTGAAGTAGTGTAGCATATATTTCATTTTCATTTATTTCAAGTAAAGTTTGTTTACTGAACAAAGTATCGGTCACTTATAAATGTGTGCTTCTGACATCTAGATGTGAAGTTTGCATTAACTAGTTATTGGTTGTGTCCATGAAACAGCAATGTGCTATGTTCTGTCTCTGTTATCAATACAATACTAGCATGTGGTAATTTCTGTCTATGCTGTCAATACAACAGTATATGGTAAAGTTCTGTCTATATTGTCAATACTACACCACATGATAAAGTTCTGTCTATGCTGTCAATACTACAGCACATGATAAAGTTCTGTCTATGCTGTCAATAAGAAAGCAGCATATGATAATGTCCTGCCTGTGCTGTCAATATGACAGTGTATGGTAATGTTCTGTCTATGCTGTCAATATGACAGTGTATGGTAATGTTATGCCTATGCTGTAAATACGACAGTGTATGATAATGTTCTGTCTATGCTGTCAATACTACAGTGTATGGTAATGTTCTGTCTATGTTGTCAATACTACACCACATGATAAAGTTCTGTCTATGCTGTCAATACTACAGCACATGATAAAGTTCTGTCTATGCTGTCAATAAGAAAGCAGCATATGATAATGTCCTGTCTATGCTGTCTATACGACAGTGTATGGTAATGTTCTGTCTATGCTGTCAATACAACAGTGTGGTAATGGTTGTCTATGCTGTCAACACAACAATATGTGGTAATGTTCTGTCTATGCTGTCAATACAACAGTATACTGTAATGTTCTGTCTATGCTGTCAATACAAGAGTAGCATATGGTAATGTTCTGACTATGATGTAAATACAACAGTGTGTGGTAATGTTCTGTCTATGCTGTCAATATAACATCATAAGGTAATGTTCTGTCTATGCTGTCAATACAACAGTAGCATATGGTAATGTTCTGTCTATGCTGTCAATACAACAGCATATGGTAATGTTCTGTCTGTGCTGTCAATATGACAGTAGCATATGGTAATGTTCTGTCTATGCTGTCAATACTACAGCACATGATAAAGTTATGTCTATGATGTCAATACAACAGTGTGTGGTAATGTTCTGTCTATGCTGTCAATAAAACAGTAGCATATGGTAATGTTATGTCTATGCTGTCATCATTGTCATTGGCACCTTTCCGTCTTGACAGACGATAGTTTGGTACATTGTGCTTCAAAAAGGCTTAATAACTGTCATATGGCAATAACTACGATCCATGGCGGTGGCGAGTGTGGCTGGTAAGGCCAATTCTTGCTGCAAATGTTTGCCCACAGTAGGTGCATGTGAAAACATGGTCATTTCCACCATTTTGCACCATCTTACGTCTCTCACGCTCTGTGTGTGCTTTATCTGCAATCATTTTCTCCTTTGTCTTTATTCCATTTCTGATAGTTGCCCTCCATGCAACACGTTCAGCGGCGACGTGCTCCCATTGTGCATTATCAATGCCTGTATCAATCATGTCCCGCTTACACACATCTTTGTATCGTAGTAGAGGCCGACCCTGAGATCTCCTACCCGTCTGTAATTCACCAAAAAAGATGTCCTTTGGTATTCTACCATCATCCATCCTCCTAACGTGTCCTATCCATCTAAGTCTACGAAGACTGAGCATGGAATACACCGTCACACAACCTGATCTTTCCAATACTTCAGTATTTGTGATTTTGTCTTGCCACTTAATACCAAGTATTCTTCGCAGACACCGCATATGAAAGCTGTTTAAACGTTTCTCTTGGCGTGAGTAAGTTGTCCAGGTTTCACTGCCATAAAGAAGAGTACTAAGGACACAGGCTTGGTAGACGAGGACTTTTGTTTTGGCAGTAAGCTTCCTGTTCTCCCAGACTCTTTTTGCTAACATGTTCATTGTTGTTGCTGCCTTGCCAATCCTGATGTTGATTTCCTGATCGAGGGATAATTTGCTATTTACCTCTGATCCTAGATATGTAAAATGGTCTACTATCTCCAGTTCGGCGTCGTCAATAAAGATTGATGGTACACCATGTGCACCTTGTGACATAATCTGTGTCTTCTTTTTGTTAATTGTTAAACCAAATTCAGAACAAGCATTGGAGAATGCAGATAGTAGATGTTGTAATTCTTCCTCAGAGTGGGTCGTAATCGCAGCATCATCCGCAAAAAGCAACTCTCTGATTAGTACCCTGCTAATTTTGGTCTTGGCCTTCAATCTCTGAGCATTATAGAGGCCACCATCTGAGCGTGAGTGAATGTATATACCGTCATCCTGATCACGAAAGGCATATTTCAGTAGAAGTGAAAAGTATATCCCAAAGAGGGTGGGGGATAGTACACAACCTTGCTTAACTCCACTCTTGATTTCAAACTCTTCTGAAGTTGAGCCATCAACTTTATTATACCCTTCATGCCTGTGTGGAACGATTCCACAATGGACAGAAGAGTTGGTGGACAGCCAATCTTCTTTAGTGCTTTGAACAGACCCTCACGACTGACCAAATCGAATGCCTTTGTGAGGTCGATGAAGGCAATAAACAGTGGCTGATTTTGTTCCCGGCATTTTTCTTGCATCTGTCGCAATGAGAATATCATATCAATGGTAGACCGGTTCTGACGGAAGCCGCACTGTGATTCGGGGTAGACTTGATCTCCCAGGACTTGAAGTCTGCGCAGGACAATTCTGGCAAATACTTTCCCAACAATACACAGAAGTGAGATACCCCTATAGTTGTTGCAGTCGCTCCGATCTCCCTTGTTCTTGTACAGCGTTATGATGTTTGAATCTTTGAAATCCTGTGGGACTTGTCCTTCTCGCCAGCATAGCTCTATTAGCTGGTGGATCTGTAGAGCGAGGGTGTCTTGCCCACTCCTGATCACCTCTATTGGAATCCCATCCTTACCTGGAGCCTTGCCAGATGCAAGCTCATTTATAGCACACTTAACTTCTGTTATAGTGGGAAGTGTGTCCAGGTGGTCAAGAGTTGGCAGGGCCTCTATGGCGTTGAGGGCATCATCCGCCAGCTTGGTCTCACTTGAGTAAAGCTCTAAATAGTGCTCGACCCATCTATCCATCTGCTGTTTCTTATCAGTGATGATTTCTCCAGTCAAGGTTTTCAGCGGTGCACTTCTTTTGATCATTGGACCACAGGCTTTCTTTATCCCTTCATACATGCTTCTGATGTTTCCCTTATCACTTGCGATTTGAATGGACTCACATAACTTGATCCAATAGTCATTCGCACACTGCCTGGCAGCCTTTTGTACATCCTTCCTCGCTTGCTTCAGCTCACTCAGAGTGTTACGCGTTGGTCTTTCCTTGTTTCTTAAGAGAGCTATCTTCTTTTTATCAATCAAGGGCTGCAGTATCTGGCTGTTTGCCGCAAACCAGTCCTGCCTCTTATGATCCACAGTGCCGTAAACCCCTACCGCTGTTTTATAAATAGTTTCCTTAAGTTTACTCCATTTATCATTTACTATACAATTTTCTGATGTATCATTGAAAGCGTCCTCAAGTTGCTGTTGAAATTCAAAGCACTTTCCAGGATCGTGAGTGTTAATAATATTAATCCTGGGGCTAGACTTGTGTTTAGCTGTGTAGATTCTCTTTGGTCTCAGTCTAACCCTTGCAACAACCAAAGAATGATCTGTATCACAGTCAGCACTGTGGTAACTTCGAGTTAATGATGTATGGTTCAGATGTTGTCTCCGTGTGATAATGAAGTCCAGCTGATGCCAATGGCCGGATCTTGGATGTTTCCATGTGACCTTATGCATCTCTTTTGTTTTAAAAAAGGAGTTTGTAATACATAGGTCATTTCTAGTGCAATGCTCCAGCAGCCTTTGCCCATTATCATTCATGCGACCGATGTTGTATTTTCCAAGGCACACTGGCCATGAACTCGAGTCCTTGCCCACACGAGCATTGAAATCACCGAGCATATAAATGTAGTCGGATTTTGGAACTGCCTTGATCGCAGAGTCTAGCTGCTCATAGAACGTATCCTTCACATCATCAGAGGAAGTGAGTGTCGGTGCATATGCAGTGAGAATGGTGGCAAATCCACAAGAGGTTGCCAAGCGCAGTGATAATAATCTTTCATTACCTCCAGCTGGGATATCAATCATTCCCAGTAGCGAATTCTTCACTGCAAAGCCCACACCGTGTTGCCTTTTTTCTGCCTGCCCTCTTCCCTTCCAAAAAAAAAGGTGTAATTGTTTTCCCTGAGTGACCCTTCCTCAGCGAGGCGAGTCTCCTGCAGGCCAGCAATATCAATGTTAAGACGATTGAGTTCAGCATCAATCACAGCCGTTTTTCTCACATCGTCAATATTGGTCAAGTCAGTGAAAAATCCTGGACACATGGTTCTCACGTTCCAGGTTGCAAGCCGCAGCTTGAGGTTTCTATTATTCTTTTTATTAGTACCTGGTGCCTATATAACAGTATATGGTAATGTTGTCCTGTGTGTTGTGTTTCAATGTTAATAATTCCTGAAGCAGAACATTGTAAATAGGTTGACATGGCTGCTGTTCTGGCCACATGAAAAAATGTAAAAACACAAACAGAATATTTTTAGTTTACATTTTGAAGAGGGAATGTAGAATCCCCAGATGTGTATTTGACAGACTAGAGTTTGTCCATCAAGTTATACCTAATACAAGTAAATTGAACACACACAAATAACCTTAAAAGTAACACAGTGACCTTCACCTTCTTGAAATAATCAGCAATCTCAAACTCGTTCTTGGCATTAGCCATGTCTGACTTCACTTCAGAGTAGGTGTCGTTGATGATGGCCAAGAACATGTTGATGAGGACAAAAAAGACGAAGAACACAAACAGCATGAAGAAGATCGGTCCCAGGATACGGTTGGCTTCCTCTAACTGATTGAAGTCAAAGTCTCCCAAGATGATTCGGAACAGAGTGAAGCTGGGGAAAAAGTACCAGATCTTATTTACCGACTGATTTTATGATAATAAATCTCATATTAGTTATTAAATTAGATAGGAGAGCATGATAGAATGAATGAACTTTATTTTCAAAGAGTCACAAATTGTGCACACAGGCTCGTCTTACATTATATATATATATATATATATGTTTTGAACTGACAGAGTTAATATTTTGTCGACCTAGTTCTGCTAATATCTCTTCTAATGTGACATTGCTGAACTCCAAGGTCAATTTGTTTAAATATAATGCAACTCATTCGTAACTCACTGATACGGGGTCAATATAGAGTATGTTAAACTGATAAACGTAATCTTTTTTAACACAAATTATGTGTATATAATTAAAATGATTGCATGTTTACAACACTAGTTGATTTTTTCTAGCTTAAAGTTATATGTTTCAATGTTACAGTAATGATAAGCCCATATTTCAGTGACCAAATGACACTTGATGTCACATGTGTCAGCACCACACGGCATATTTTACATCCAGGAAACATTTTTAGTTTCCAGTGTTTCAGTCTTGATCGACCCCAGAGTCACAAGAAACAATTTAGCCTACCCTAACTACAATTTAGCCTACCCTAACTAAAATTTAGCCTACCCTAACTACAATTTAGCCTACCCTAACTACAATTTAGCCTACCCTAACTACAATTTAGCCTACCCTAACTACAATTTAGCCTACCCTAACTACAATTTAGCCTACCCTAACTACAATTTAGCTTACCCTAACTACAATATAGCCTACCCTAACTACAATTTAGCCTACCCTAACTACAATTTAGCCTACCCTAACTACAATATAGCCTACCCTAACTACAATATAGCCTGCCCTAACTACAATTTAGCCTACCCTAACTACAATATAGCCTACCCTAACTACAATTTAGCCTACCCTAACTACAATATAGCCTACCCTAACTACAATTTAGCCTACCCTAACTACAATATAGCCTACCCTAACTACAATTTAGCCTACCCTAACTACAATATAGCCTACCCTAACTACAATTTAGCCTACCCTAACTACAATATAGCCTACCCTAACTACAATTTAGCCTACCCTAACTACAATATAGCCTACCCTAACTACAATTTAGCCTACCCAACATTTTCTGGGTACTTACAAAGAGTTTTGAAAGCTGCTGAAGTCCTTGACCTGTGTGCCAAACAGCAGATAGCCTAGCTGGGTGAATGCCAGGAAGATGATGATAAACATCACAAAAAAGCCAGCCAAATCCTTGGCACAGCGCTCCAGAGTAGAGGAAAGCTGGGTCATTGTCTTGTTAAGCTGATGTACTTGAAAATCTGCAATCAGAAAGTATTCTACTAAAGATTAACACTGCATGTATATTTTTTTCAATTTTGCAATGTTTCAGACAAGTTTTGACTATAACGAGATAACAGAGGTTAGTATTTACAATCTAATAGTATTTACAATCCAAGTACAACTTTACATGTGGATATATGGAAATAAGTGAATATATGTTCAGTTTATGATCATTCCACTCCAGACATGTCCATAAGTGCCTCTATTTAGTAAATCCAGCAGAGTACAGCAACAAACCGTGCCCATCCAAAGTTGACCCATGAGCCACCACACACATTTGGTTGGCTGCTCTGTCCTGGCCACATAAATCTTCAGTCAAAACATTTGCATTCTGACTTTGGATGCTGATTCATTCTCTTGAAAGTGGGTGAATGCCATGGAAACAAAAAACGACACATAAGCACGAAACTGAGAATACAATTATTGTGCACTTGTCATTTCCATACATGCTCCACCCCTTTGTCAGTAGCCAATGAACAGTTCCCTTGCTGATAGTACCAGAGGCAGCCATACTGAATGACCATCTGTGTTTTCCCCTACGCCTTGAGTGTTGTACAAACCCTCTGCGTTAATTTTTAATTCACCGCAAACAAAGGAATCCCAGGAGTTCCCTGGAAATCACGTGACATCAGGGTGATTCCATAGTGGGTGTAGGGGTGCATTTATGAATTACAGATACAGACATATAATTGCTTTCGCAAGTAGAAGGCAAGCAAGTGTTATTGTGTAATGTAATTATTGAAATAAAGAATCATAAATTGAATGTGTTGTCGATCACTTCCGGTTGAGTGTGTGGTGGACTGCTAGACGGATCGATGGATGCAATAAATGTTTCTGGGCCCGGAGGCTCTCACTGTTGTCGGAGTGTATACCCATATCTTGTGATCTTGTGTTGTTCGTCTTATCTTGTGTATGCCCCATCTGTTTGCACTTATCTTTGATGTATCTGGGGTTTGTGGCGGTGAATTAACAATGAAGTACCCTCAATCCTCCTCCCCTGCCAAATGAGCCTATTCAGATGTGGGTTCTTTGTTTTGCTGCATTTTCCATACTAAAGGAGTCATTAAAAACAATTTAAAAAAAAATAATTACTAGAAAATTAGTAAATGAAATCAAGGTTCAATAAACTTTAGACATTAAAAAGAAATACTTTGTTGAAGAACAAAGAAAATCAGAAATCATGAAATCATGACTAAGTGGGGTAACATCAGTGCTAGATTACTTTTAAAAAAAAAGCAGCAAGTAAAATGTTTCAAGTACATAATTAGCCTACCAGCTGACAGTATACCACAACAAGCAATGATGTGCAGACCAAATGGAAGCAGAAGAAGAGGCCGGCCATGTAAACTACGAACAGAGGGAATAAAAGAGTCCGTGGGAATCTGGATATATAAGCCCATAAAAGGGCACTCTCCCACTGTTTAGACTTCACCTCGACATCACAAGGTACAAGAGATATGAGACAATTTGTTAAAGAGCATACTCCAGGTAAATGTGGAAGGCAAATGTGCATGATGATATATGTATAGACATAACACTTCACATGTGCGCTATTATCTACCATGGAATTACTTTCACCTTTATAGATAAAATGCAAAACACATGAGATTATTTCTGTTGATGTTATCGCTGCACTTGCTCACTTTGAACTCAAGCGTAGTCTATACACATACTATTACTTATAGTACACTGGACTGGTTGTTGCGTGCGGATTAGCTTTCCCTATTACCAGTGTCCCTCGTCATCAGGCGTACTCACTCTGGACTTCACTGGTACTTGTAATTTACGTTCCAAAGTCAAGGATGAGAAGTCAGCATTTGAATCCAACTGACCAGTCTAGGGGTTGAACCCGTTACCTCAGCATCAGCACACCGGATGTTTAAGAACAAGCACTCTTATCCATTCAGCCAAGCTGACCTCCATACACTGGAATGATGTAAAATTGAAGCCGTGCCAAACAAATTCCACGATGAATCTTATGTCAAGACCAAATCCCTACAAACATTGATCTAAACTTCTTTAGTTAGATGAAAATTACCTTGATCCATGCGATGAAAACTGCAATAGCAACTGCATTGCTGAACCTCGTCTCCCAGTAGCTGAGCTTCTCAAAGTCAGCAAACACGGTTGGATTCTCTAGAAGTCCAGCTAGTTTATCACTCACCTGAACACAAGCACAAAAAGTGTTTTAAGTTTTCATATAGTGTGACAGTTTCTTGGGAAAAATTTGAGTTTTTATATTTTACAGTTTCGGGTAAGTATTTCAAGTATTCATGTAGAATTACAGATTTGGGGCAAGAACTTTCAATATTCATGTAGTGTTACAGTTTTAGGTTAAATATTTTCAGTTTTTGTATAGTGTTACATTTTCAGGAAGTATTTTCAGTTTCATATAATGTTACAGTTTCAAGGTATGCATTTTCAGTATTCATATAATTTTTTTTTGGGGGTATTTTCAATATTAATATAGTGAAACCAGTTTTGGGTAAGTTTTTTCCCAGTATTCATATAGTTTTTACATTTTTCAGGAAGTATTTTTCAGTATTCATATAATGTTACAGTTTAAAGGTATGTATTTTCAGTATTCATATAATTTTCATTTTTGGGGGTAAGTATTTTCAGTATTAATATAGTGTTACATTTTTTGGGGTAAATTTTTTAGTATTCATATGTGTTACATTTTTGGAGAAAGTTTTGCCATACGGCGGCACGACCCACCACGAAAAGTATAAATTGGGAAAGGGGAAATTTCCCCCACTCGGACACGAAAGTGGACGAAAATAAATGAATCCAAGGAGAATGTGGACAACGTCAGTAGACAGCAACGGGAGACGCTGTGATTGTGCTGTAGAACAAGGACGTGGTTTTTCTAAGGATCTGTGTGAGGTGACCTCTGGACGCGATGATATGAGCGTGAGACAGCTATGAGTCAGGAGAGGGGGATCTGTTGATGATAATACTGCAGTGAAGAAACCCGGGGGAAAAACCTAGAGTGGAATTACAGCTTAAATGGAATCAGTGGATCAGGGCGTCAAGCAGAGCGCAGTAGACTGAACACTCATCGGTGGATCAGTAAAGTAGGCGCCGACCCTGTCTATAGGGGTCAACCTACAGGTCTACGTGAGTTTAATGTTCACATGTCTGCCACGGAATAAACTTCTGGTAGCGCTTTGAGATCTTGACTTGTGCCGTTGATTATCATTGTATTCAAGGTAAGGACGAAAATTTAAATTTTCCTCGTCCTTCGTTGCTGTTTTGCATTATTACGAGTTGAGTCGATACCTCGACGGTTGCCGGTGTAGGCACTTCGAGGCATATGGGGGTCGTCACTGGACTCGCTGCATAAATTGTCAACACGAAATTCCTGCCAGATTCAGTCAGCTGAGCGTAGAAACATTTGCACGCCAACATCTTGAGTTGCACCGCACTACAAAAATCACACACAATTTTCGACGTCACAAAATGGAGAAGAACAGGAATGGGTAAACTGGACGATCATTCAGTTTGCAGGTTAAAAATAAGTTGGAAGGTTATATTTCACAAGAACAGTGCAATGAAAATTAACATGTCAAGACAGTGAGAAAGTAGTAGTGTAATAACACCGTTGCGTATAAGAGTTGCAATAACAGTATAATAATTACGCAGACAGAATGCACCGTACGCGCAAAACTGCACTATATTAAACACAGCACAGTGCTATCAAAGAGTTCTGAACAACGAACATTAAAAGAGATTATAAGATATTTAAGAACATTATATTTAGAACGAATGTGTGACACTTATAGCTTTGATGTTACCTTGGAAAAGAAGATAAACAATAGACACAAGCCATACAAAACGTTTGACACCAGGGTTTGATATGGAATATACTTATAACCATCATATAGGCATTGAGAGCCCGAGAAACACTGCGCTGTCACATTAAGCTATTAATAGATTGACATTTCACAGTAACTGATCGTTGGAAACTGCTCAGAAGTTATTAATTGGTTATTCTCGAACTCCATTGCTGAAGTAATACAATAATAACGATTTGTGGGTTAAATTTGTTACATACCCCACATTATCGAGGAACTCCGAAACAGAAGACATTATATACGAATTATCCTATCAGAATTTGGGGACAGAGCAGAGCAAGTTACACTGCAGTCAGAGATATATATCGTATACTGAACATGACAACGTTGAGGAGCGTGGGTCACCGGTAAATTTCGGAGGTGCACTTTTATAATCTGTGGAAAACGAACATACTACTTTGTAATGAACGACACTACTCCCAAACCTTGTCCCTCCACATAACCCTTTCAGGACATTTTTCCTCACTGACACTGCCCCACAATATTCCCGCACGCAACCTTCACTATTTCAACTTCATATTATGATGCCGTTATCGGATACTAGACTCACATTGCGCCGCCATACCAAGTGAGCAAGGATTTACTAGCGACATTTCAGTCGTCACGGACACATTGTTGCTGACTATTTACAGTTGGCGAAGCAGCATTTCGGTTGTCTCACGGTGCCAGTTCATTATATTAATCTGACACCTCACTGGCATAGGATCAACGGACACGAAGTTTCTGCACATAATATCGCATTCTTTATCGCCAACACTACGGAGACACTACACACGTCATCATAGAGGAATAGAAGGACGGATAAGACAGCACACACCAGTCTACTGTGGGTATCGTTACAATCATATACCCAAATTTAACTCAAAGTTCGACGGGTGCACCATAACCGACTAGGTTTTGTCAGTCGGCCACAGACCGCGTGGTCTAGGTGCTGGTGTAAGTGCATTACACCATCGTGTCAATTTACCTGATATTGTGTTTTGAGGAGAACCTCCATTAATTGTCGACTGCAGAAAACGAATATATTCGAGCATTTGGAACAGTCGAGCATGGAATGAACATTTGGAAATTCGTAGAGGACACCGACACCGCAATTTTCTTAAGGCCAGTACCTGTTGTAATTGTCAATTGGTGTGACATTGATTTTTTTTTTAAAGTTTAATAAGGTGTCGTATTTTCAATTATGTAAAATTTATTATAAATTAACAACCGTTTGTTTTGTATGATAAGTCAGTAGTATGTTATGTTGAATCTAAGTCTGAAAGTATTTGTTGTCGTGTTGAAACATTGATTGGTATTTTCGTCCCTCGTTAATCGTCTACCGTGACTATTGATTATCTAGTGTCATATGTATATATTTTATATTCTCACATTATTTATATGGTTTACATATATTTCATTCAGTATAAGAAAATAATAAAGTGTTTATCGTGTTGTCACTTAAAATTCAAAATTGATTTTGTCTTTTATGAATGATAATATGTACTTTCGTCTTACGTCAATCGTCTTTTGTCAGTATTAGTATTGGTCCGCTGTACTTATATATTTATATTCCTTATATTGAACATATTTTCCCATAATTATTTTGTGGCTTATATATGTCACGGTTCGTATAATGATCGTATTTTTTGAGTGATATTTTTTAGGTGGTCGTCAACGTGACAGTATTTGTGTTAATTAAGTTGATATTTCGGGTCGACGTTGATACCACAGGACTTATTATTGAAGTCAATAGCTACTCTGTTCCGCGAAGAACCTTATTGTAAATTTGTCGAGTCTTTTCTTCTCTTGCCACTTCGCTATTTATTTCAGCTAGATAGCTCATTTTACAGGTAGGACAAGATGTCAACACTTCAAGACTTCATGGACATGGGTGAGAAGAATGGATTGGCTGGAGCAGAACTTAGGAATTGGGTCATACAGGAATTTAGAGCTCAAGCTGCACGTGAGAGGATGGAACGACAGGAGAAACTGGCAACAGAGCAACTTCAAGCTACGCGTGAACAAAAAGAACGAATAGCCCTGCAACGCGAACGAATAGAGTCCAGAGAAAAAGAAATGGCTTTGGAACGCGAACGAATGGTGGCTAAGGAAAAAGAGTTAAAGGCAAGACAATTAACCGTAGAGACAGAAATCATGCAAAAACGACTCACACTTGAAAATGAGAATATTGCAAAGGAAGCAATGTGGAAGGAGCGTATAAGACAAATGAAAGAAAGTAATCACACAAGTAAAGTATGTGCTACAGTAGTGAAAGAACCAAACGCCAGAGATTTCGTTCAGAAAGGAACTATAGAACACAAGTCTAACGAAACACTTACAAGTACAAATGCCCAAATTGAAACAACACAAGAAGAAGAAGAAGAAATTAAAGAAGAAAACACGCAAACAGAACAGGGTACATCAACTGTAGACATACGTGATAACACAACGGTAAATAATTGCGAATTGTACAAAGTCAACGAACCCAAACATGAAAAAATAACTGTTGTTACAAAACAAATCAAACATGATTACATGTTTCTCAATGACATTTTTGTTAAAAATCCCCAAAAAAAGAATGAAAGTTACACGCACTCAGTACAAACATACGTCGTTACAGCGTATGCATTACAGAAGATACACAAGACTGAAGACAATAACATTGTTTCAATCAATACAATGTACAAATATTGGCATGAGTGCAGAAGAGAGATTTTACAGGTTTGAAACAAAGAAAGAAAGAAAGAAAAAAAAATTTAATGGAAGAAATAAATAAAGGAAAAAAAAATGGGATGAAAGGTTAGGGTCAAATCAACACATAATACACTACAGACACATTAGAATCTTAGGTCTTATTACTTAGTTATGCAAGGTATCACTTGTCAGAATTGTTCACACTATCTAATAATTCTATAATTCAAATTAGAAATAATTCGATTCTTTATTCTTTGATAATTATGTCTATAATAGAGAACATTACTAAATTTATATGAATATTATTTAATTTCAAGATTTATTCTTGTTGAATATTATATTCCTGATTTAATTTTTTTTTAGATGTCTTGTATCTTTAATAGGTATGATTCTTCACAACTCTATGTCTGCAAGATTTTAATCAGTCAATCAGAGACATTCTCAGTCGATTATAATTAATAGAGGAACAGATCTATGTTATAGGTTCTTTAATGATATTTTAATGTTCTGTTCTTTTATGAGTGTTATAAAATTTAATAAACATAAATTCTAAACGCACCTTATTGAATAACAATGTTACATTAATTGACAAAATATATAATGTAATATAAGATGTGATTTAGTAGATATAGATACACATGGTAGCAATTTTTCCATATTGACAGAGTGTATGAATGAATAAACTACGCCATCGGAAGTATCTACTCAATGTGTGATCGCTCGGTTGTTCAAACATTGGTTATTCGGACACGGATTCGAGCATACAAGTATTGTAACTGTGAAGTGAACTTATGGACAGTGAACATTTTAATTTACATGTTGTAATTCTGTGGTTAAATAACAAATGTTAGTTAATTGAGTATTGATTAATTGAAATATTATAGTATGGTTTTTGGGGTTTAAATTTAAACATTGTTCGGGAAAGTATTTGATTATAAGGTTAAGTCATTAGAATGAATCTCTAGTTGAATTAATTGTATTACGTGTCATTATTACATGAAGATCCATAATAATCAGTCATCGCTCTCAACATATCCACAAAAGTGAAAATATTTCTGAGGATTCTCGTGGAGCACATGTCACCCTACCCACAGATGGAAAAAATTTTAAGAAGGAAAATATATGGAGTATACAATAATAACAGCAACGATAATCAACAATGAGGATGATCTACTTGGAAACCCCATGATTACCCTCGTCCGAAACTCATGGTAGTACCTAGAGCTAGGACACACTTATCTATTGAGACAAGGTAGGGACTAATATGTTTATTAGTTGGTCTGATCCCCATGATCAGCCACACGACGTCCAACGTTGGGTTTGGACAGGTGGGCGTGCCCGTCGTATAACTTTATTTTTTTTTTGGGTAGATAAACGGGGGCAAACCCAAATACTAGTCTGTTGTTATTATGGTTATAGTTAGTTTTTTGATTATACAATATATTTATACACATATAGTTAAAAAGGGAAAAAAAAAGTTACACATTTTTTTTTTCTGGGAGGGGGCATTATGCCATACGGCGGCACGACCCACCACGAAAAGTATAAATTGGGAAATGGGAATTCCCCACTCGGACACGAAAGTGGACGTAAAAAATGAATCCAAGGGGAAAAGTGGACAACGTCAGTAGACAGCAACGGGAGACGCTGTGATTGTGCTGTAGAACAAGGACGTGGGTTTTTTTAAGGATCTGTGTGAGGTGACCTCTGGACGCGATGATATGAGCGTGAGACAGCTATGAGTCAGGAGAGGGGGATCTGTTGATGATAATACTGCAGTGAAGTAACCGGGGGGAAAAAACCCAGAGTGGAATTACAGCTTAAATGGAATCAGTGGATCAGGGCGTCAAGCAGAGCGCAGTAGACTGAACACTCATCGGTGGATCAGTAAAGTAGGCGCCGACCCTGTCTATAGGGGTCAACCTACAGGTCTACGTGAGTTTTAAAGTTCACATGTCTGCCACGGAATAAACTTCTGGTAGCGCTTTGAGATCTTGACTTGTGCCGTTGATTATCATTGTATTCAAGGTAAGGACGCAAATTAATTCCTCGTCCTTCGTTGCTGTTTTGCATTATTACGAGTTGAGTCGATACCTCGACGGTTGCCGGTGTAGGCACTTCGAGGCATATATATTTATTCCAAAGGTGTTACAGTTTTTGGGGTAAAAAAATTTTAGTATTCATATAGTGTTACAGTTTTTGATAAGTATATTCCCGTATTCATAAGTGTTACAGTTTTGGGAAATATTTTTAGTGCTGGCTTGCTTCTGTTCGCTGGCTGTGGAAATCCAGCGCAAGGTCCTGTATGTCGGATGAAGACATCCTTTTTGTCCAACATCAGTGTGATGTCATATGGACCTGAGGGTTTTCGTGAGTATCCGTTGTCCCATGTCTGGCTTATTGGTGTGCAGACGGTGGTTCCTTGCTGTGCAGGCAGATACTCTCCGACTTTGGAAGAATCAGTGATCCTACTACGTTAGTCAGGACCCCAAAAGGGGCCTGTTGCCCAGGACACACGGCTAGGACTTGCTAGTAGGTCTTTTGGCCCGTATAGAAACCCGGCCCTGATGCCATGGAAACACTTCTGCATCCCAGTATTTTCAGTATTCATAAGGTTGTTAGTGTCAGGATATTCTGAGTTTTCAAATACTGTTACAGTTTCAATGTAATCTCTACCTCTCATCCCAACTATATTGATGATATAAAAGTAAAGCCCCCGTGCCCACATCTTGTGGTGTGTTGGGTATATGGTGCGGCCTATATTTGTATAGACAAACTGGAAAGTGATGGTCATGTGGTTAATATTACACAGGCTGCCTTTATTTCCCCAGAAAATATCCTGGTAGCAATTTTAGGCTGGGTTGACCTGACAGGATTCAAACACACAATCACTAGTATAGCAGGAAGCATACTAGCCACCACACTACCACCAACCATTGATGATAGACATGTTTATAAAGGGGATATTTACAAATGATAACCAAGACAAAAAGAAGAGTTTAATGTTACCAGCCACAATTAGAGCCTCCATTATAAGCACTGACCTCATGGTTGGGGGTAGTCGTATAAAAACAGGTCACGTGATCACTCATGTTTGTACAAGCAGAAAATTAAACTTTATTGAAGAAGTATCAGCACTAGAGGAATTGCCAGTCTGTGACACTGTCAGTGTCCATTGGTCAGCATACTAATCTTGTTGGACGGTCATCATTGAACATAGATCTGTATTCAGTAGCCTTTGCTCAATGGAATTCCCTGCCTGTTGTCCATGGCATTTCCCCGCCTTTTTCTTCTTCTTTCATGTGCTTGAAATGTGTCTATACCTGCAATATTGTCTCTTGTATGAATTTAACTGTCTCTTTTTGTTCACTCAGTGGTCCATAGAGTTTATCTTCTACTGTTGTTTCTCTAGACCAGAAAGTTTGCCTAGATAAGTAATATTTTGGGCAGTCATGGAGTATGCAATTTGCTGTGTAATTCGCCAATCTTGAATTTTTATACACGTGGTTGCATAATCTATTGTGTCCTGTTCTGAGGCGCAGAATAATTATTTGTTCTGGTCTGTCCATAAAGTGGTAATTGTCTTGGTTTTTGTGGCTTTCTAACTGATTTGATCATTCTTTTCTTTTGGTGGTATGTAGCAGATGCATCAGGTTTTTTCCTTATTTTTAACAGGCATGAAACCCCCGGCTATCAAGTGACATTTCTTCCAAGTCCCACGTTTATCTGAAAGGTGACTCACATGTACATTGACTTCCTGCAACTCCCACTCTCATTGCTATCACTTGTGTCCCCAGTTTGGTGCTGTAGCCGTGGTTTCATATGCAGCCAGCCCACTGCACCAGACCAAATCATTCATTTATAGCACCTGTATCCAGGACATGCAAATACTTCCAGTAGGTTAAATGAGTAATTTTGTTATCAGGTGATCCGTTTTCTTTCTTGTTCTGTCTCCATGTTTTCTAAAAGCCTCTGTTGAAAGTATCAGCGAAACTTGTAGCGCTCGAGAAAAACCCTTTTCCCTGTTATTGCTTTAAGTGGAAATAAAAACCACTGCATCAGATAAGAGGCAATATATGTCCACTGTGTGTTTGATGCCTTGTGAAGAAAAAATTATCTTTATCAGGATAAATGATAAAAAAATAAAAAACAATTACCTCAACAGTCCTATAAATATTAAAGCCCACACACACGAGGGAGATGAGGATCACCATCAGGTCCAGAATGTTCCAGAAACTTTTGAAGTATGACAACTTTAGCTTCTTGATCTGTGGAAGGAAGGGAGATGTTTAAGTTTTTGTGTTTCCTCCTAAGGAAAAGAGACATTCAAACCATGTGTTTCTATAAAGGAGACATTCAAGCCATGTGTTTCCATAAAGGAGACATTCAAGCCATGTGTTTCTATAAAGGAAAGGTGACATTCAAGGCAAGTGTTTCCATAAAGGAGAAATTCAAGCCATCTGTTTCCATAAAGGAGACATTCAAGCCATGTGTTTCTATAAAGGAAGGTGACATTCAAGGCAAGTGTTTCCATAAAGGAGACATTCAAGCCATCTGTTTCCATAAAGGAGACATTCAAGCCATGTGTTTCTATAAAGGAAAGGTGACATTCAAGGCAAGTGTTTCCATAAAGAAAAGATGACATTCAAGGTAAGTGTTTCCATAAAGGAAAGGTGACATTCAAGTTAAGTGTTTCCATAAAGGAAAGGTGACATTCACGGTAAGTGTTTCCATGAAGGAAAGATGACATTCAAGGTAAGTGTTTCCATGAAGGAAAGATGACATTCAATCTTCTTGATCTGTGGAAGGAAGGGAGATGTTTAAGTTTTTGTGTTTCCTCCTAAGGAAAAGAGACATTCAAGCCATGTGTTTCTATAAAGGAGACATTCAAGCCATGTGTTTCCATAAAGGAGACATTCAAGCCATGTGTTTCTATAAAGGAAAGGTGACATTCAAGGCAAGTGTTTCCATAAAGGAGAAATTCAAGCCATCTGTTTCCATAAAGGAGACATTCAAGCCATGTGTTTCCATAAAGGAAAGATGACATTCAAGGTAAGTGTTTCCATAAAGGAAAGATGACATTCAAGGTAAGTGCTTCCATAAAGGAAAGGTGACATTCAAGGGAAGTGTTTCCATAAAGGAAAGGTGACATTCAAGGTAAGTGTTTCCATAAAGGAAAGGTGACATTCAAGGTAAGTGTTTCCATGAAGGAAAGATGACATTCAAGGTAAGTGTTTCCATAAAGTAAAGGTGACATTCAAGGTAAGTGTTTCCATAAAGGAAAGGTGACATTCAAGCCATGTGTTTCCATAAAGGAAAGGTGACATTCAAGGTAAGTGTTTCCATAAAGGAAAGGATACATTCAAGCGATGTGTTTCCATAAAAGAAAGGTGATTTTTAAGCCATGTGTTTCCATGAAGAATACCTAGGAAACACATGTCTTAAATGTCTTCTTAGTATATAGTATCAGCCCTGGCCATAACGTCGTTGGGGAGCTCAATGAAGAAAGGAATCATTCAAGGAGACACTCAGGTCATGTTTCCATAAATAGGAAGTAGACATACAGACCATGCATTTCCCTAAAGTGAAGGCATTCAAGACATGTTTCCAGGGAGGAAATGAGACATTTAAGCCACAAATTTTCAATATGGAAAGTAGTAATTTGTGCTATTTTCCCAAGAAGGGACCTGTCACCAACTACATTATTCATCTTCTGTTTGTCTGAGATATTAAGCAGCAATGATGAAAGGAGGATTGCAGTTTAGACCTTGTGCTGCACTAAGTTTTGAGTACTGCATGCTGACATACACTAATGATTGCACATATTCATACATACTGTATGTTATGCTTGTGGGTTGTTGCAATGCACACATATGTGTGGTGCTGTGAATGTCCACCGCACTTTAGGGAGATACATTTGACATTGTGAGATACAAGCACAGATCTTGCCTAAATCTTGTATTGTGGAAATTAAAAATGGTCCCAAAGATGTCTATGATTCTGCTATATGAAACCCTTCAGCAGTTGGAGTACATCTGAAACAGTAAGAAATGTGCACCTGCAAGGTACAAGATCATAGGATGCTTGGATACCACAGTATCAGAAAAGGATGAAGAAGGTGATAGTAAACCAGTTAAAATATGTGTGAGAGAAGATGTCAAAAGTGAATGAAAACAAATGTGGGTTCAGAAGTTAATTAACGTATGACAATTTGTTGACATCATTGTATGACTGACTGTAACAAAGGCCAAAGGTAATTGAGAGACAGCAAAATTTAAGGTGGACAAGTAATACGTCAGATACCTGCAATGGCAACTAGATGTTAGAATTTATGTTCAGCACTACCTATGCCACTTTATCTAGAGATTAGAACTACAATTGTCATGCATAGAAATTAGAACAACAATTGCCGTACATAGAGATTAGAAGTGTAATTGCCGTATGTCGAGACTAGAACTACAATTGCCATGTGTAGAGATTAGAACTACAATTGCCGTATGTAGAGATTAAAACTACAATTGCCGTATGTTGAGATTAGAACAACAATTGCTGTATTTAGAGACGAACTACAATTGCCATACGTAGAGACTAGAACTACAATTGCCGGATGTAGAGATTAGAACTTCAATTGCCATATGTAGAGATTAGAATTACAATTACCACATGTAGAGATTAGAACTACAATTACCATATGTAGAGATTAGAACTACAATTACCATATGTAGAGATTAGAACTACAATTACCATATGTAGAGATTAGAACTACAATTACCATATGTAGAGATTAGAACTACAATTACCATATGTAGAGATTAGAATTACAATTACCATATGTAGAGATTAGAACTACAATTACCATATGTAGAGATTAGAACTACAATTACCATATGTAGAGATTAGAACTACAATTGCCATATGTAGAGATTAGAACTACAATTACCATATGTAGAGATTAGAACTACAATTACCATATGTAGAGATTAGAACTACAATTACCATATGTAGAGATTAGAATTACAATTACCATATGTAGAGATTAGAACTACAATTACCATATGTAGAGATTAGAACTACAATTACCATATGTAGAGATTAGAACTACAATTACCATATATAGAGATTAGAATTACAATTACCATATGTAGAGATTAGAACTACAATTACCATATGTAGAGATTAGAATTACAATTACCATATGTAGGGTTAGAACTACAATTGCTGTATATAGAGATTAGAACTACAAGTGCCATAAAAGGAGATTAGAATAAGAATTGTCATAAGAGATCAGATTAAGAATTGTATGTGGAGATTAAGCCAACAAATGCTATAAGTAGAGATTAAAACAACAATTCCCCTTGTGTAGAAATTAGAACAATAATAGCCATATGAGAGATTAGAACAATAATAGCCATATGAGAGATTAGAACAATAATAGCCATATGAGAGATTAGAACAATAATAGCCATATGAGAGATTAGAACAATAATAGCCATATGAGAGATTAGAACAATAATAGCCATATGAGAGATTAGAACAATAATAGCCATATGAGAGATTAGAACAATAATAGCCATATGAGAGATTAGAACAATAATAGCCATATGAGAGATTAGAACAATAATAGCCATATGAGAGATTAGAACAATAATAGCCATATGAGAGATTAGAACAATAATAGCCATATGAGAGATTAGAACAATAATAGCCATATGAGAGATTAGAACAATAATAGCCATATGAGAGATTAGAACAATAATAGCCATATGAGAGATTAGAACAATAATAGCCATATGAGAGATTAGAACAATAATAGCCATATGAGAGATTAGAACAATAATAGCCATATGAGAGATTAGAACAATAATAGCCATATGAGAGATTAGAACAATAATAGCCATATGAGAGATTAGAACAATAATAGCCATATGAGAGATTAGAACAATAATAGCCATATGAGAGATTAGAACAATAATAGCCATATGAGAGATTAGAACAATAATAGCCATATGAGAGATTAGAACAATAATAGCCATATGAGAGATTAGAACAATAATAGCCATATGAGAGATTAGAACAATAATAGCCATATGAGAGATTAGAACAATAATAGCCATATGAGAGATTAGAACAATAATAGCCATATGAGAGATTAGAACAATAATAGCCATATGAGAGATTAGAAAAACCATAAATTTGCCATATGAGAGATTAGAACAATAATAGCCATATGAGAGATTAGAACAATAATAGCCATATGAGAGATTAGAACAATAATAGCCATATGAGAGATTAGAACAATAATAGCCATATGAGAGATTAGAACAATAATAGCCATATGAGAGATTAGAACAATAATAGCCATATGAGAGATTAGAACAATAATAGCCATATGAGAGATTAGAACAATAATAGCCATATGAGAGATTAGAACAATAATAGCCATATGAGAGATTAGAACAATAATAGCCATATGAGAGATTAGAACAATAATAGCCATATGAGAGATTAGAACAATAATAGCCATATGAGAGATTAGAACAATAATACGCCATATGAGAGATTAGAACAATAATAGCCATATGAGAGATTAGAACAATAATAGCCATATGAGAGATTAGAACAATAATAGCCATATGAGAGATTAGAACAATAATAGCCATATGAGAGATTAGAACAATAATAGCCATATGAGAGATTAGAACAATAATAGCCATATGAGAGATTAGAACAATAATAACGCCATATGAGAGATCTAGAACAAATATCCATATGAGAGATTAGCACAATACTAGCATATAGAAGAGATCTAGGAACAATAATAGCCATATGCGCGATTAGAACAATAATAGCCATATGGAGCGATTAGAACAATAATAGCCATATGAGATATTAGAACAATAATAGCCATCTGAGAGATTAGAACAATAATAGCCATATGCGTAGCTTAGAACAATAATAGCCATATGAGAGATTAGAACAATAATAGCCATATGAAGAGATTTCGAACAATAATAGCCATCTGAGAGATATCGACACAATAATAGACCATATGCGAGATTAGAACAATAATTAGCCATATGAGAGATTAGAACAACTAATAGCCATATGAGAGATTAGAACAATAATAGCCATATGAGAGATTAGAACAATAATAGCCATATGAGAGATTAGAACAATAATAGCCATATGAGAGATTAGAACAATCATAGGCCATATGAGAGATTAGAAAATAATAGCCATATGGAGATTAGAACAATAATAGCCATAGAGAGATTAGAACAAAATAGCCAATGAGAGATTAGAACAAAATAGCCAATGAGAGATTAGAAAATAATAGCCATATGAGAGATTAGAACAATAATACCATATGAGAGATTAGAACAATAATAGCCATATGAAGATTAGAACAATAATAGCCATATGAGAGATTAGAACAATAATACCATATGAGAGATTAGAACAATAATAGCCATAGAGAGATTAGAACAAAATAGCCATATGAGAGATTGAACAATAATAGCCATAGAGAGATTAGAACAATAATAGCCATATGAGAAATTAGAACAATAATAGCCATATGAGAGATTAAACAATAATAGCCATAGAGAGATAGAACAATAATAGCATAAGAGATTAGAACAATAATAGCCATATGAGAGATTAGAACAATAATAGCCATATGAGAGATTGAACAATATAGCCATATGAGAGATTAGAACAAAATAGATAGTGAGAGATTAGAACAATAATAGCCATATGAGAGATTAGAACAATAATAGCCATAGAGAGATTAGAACATAAATAGCCATATGAAGATTAGCACATATAGCCATATGAGAGATTAGAACAATAATAGCCATATGAGAGATTAGAACAATAATAGCCATATGAGAGATTAGAACAATAATAGCCATATGAGAGATTAGAACAATAATAGCCATATGAGAGATTAGAAACAATAATAGCCATATGAGAGATTAGAACAATAATAGCCTATATGAGAGATTCGAAAATAATAGCCATATGAGAGATTAGAACAATAATAGCCATATGAGAGATTAGAACAATAATAGCCATATGAGAGATTAGAACAATAATAGCCATATGAGAGATTAGAACAATAATAGCCATATGAGAGATTAGAACAATAATAGCCATATGAGAGATTAGAACAATAATAGCCATATGAGAGATTAGAACAATAATAGCCATATGAGAGATTAGAACAATAATAGCCATATGAGAGATTAGAACAATAATAGCCATATGAGAGATTAGAACAATAATAGCCATATGAGAGATTAGAACAATAATAGCCATATGAGAGATTAGAACAATAATAGCCATATGAGAGATTAGAACAATAATAGCCATATGAGAGATTAGAACAATAATAGCCATATGAGAGATTAGAACAAGAATTGCTTACTTAGAGATTAGAATAAGAATTGTCATAAGAACAGATTAGAATAAAAATTGTCATATATAGAGAATATAATAAGAATTGCCATACATAGAGATTATATAACAAGAATTATCATATGTAGAGATTATATAACAAGAACTTCCATGCCAAAAGTAGCCTTTTGCAAGAAGAAAAACATAACAATTAAAAGCTATCAATTGCAGTTAGACAAGGTGTTTAGTGTTTTATAAAAGCTGTGCTGTTGTGTGCATGTTGAAAACTGGAAAAATGACAGGCCTTTCAAACCGGTAGAAGTTTTATTTTGAGGAAAATACAAAGAATACAATGGACAGCCATAAAAATTTGTAACAGTTCAAGAATTTCAAACTGACTGGAGAAATTAGAAAATGAGCAAATGTAGTGAAATCTACTTGAGCATATTATATTAATATTTTAGTGACAAATGGCAAAAGAACAAAAGGAAGACAAATGTCTGGATGGCTTGGTCAAATAGCATATAATTGGAAGTAATAACAGAGACCTGATCAAAGACTGTTGATGAGATGAGTCATGATTGCCCATGGTCATCTGCATGGCACATGATGAAACCAGACACCAGCTTACCTCCAGTACCTCTTCCACCATGTAATAGAAGATGAAGAGGCAGAAAATGATTTCACAGGCCAGGATAAAGTAGTCCCCCGCAGTAACATAGCGAATCAGCTTCACCGTGCGAAAAGTCCAGGATGGGATGGCACCCCCTGTCGCTGGAAATTCCACCAGTAACCTGGCAAATAGACATCAATGTGTTCATTATTAACAGTTGTAGTAAGTTATTTGAAATTATTTGTAAAGAAATTTGAGCTAGGTAGTTTCTCAAGTAGCAAGACCTCTGAAGAACGTGCTCTCATCATGGTGAGCAGGAAAAAAAAAAACTTTGCTTGTTTTCCCACCTCATGCACTCTCTAGTCCAAATAATAGTGTCATCATCATCATGTGCCATGCCGATAAGTGTGGACGGTCATGTTTTGCCATCTCACACGATCACCAGAGTCATGAATAGCTCCGCATTCTTGTTTCGAACATGCCACATGGCAAAGCCATCTTGATATTTACTTCTCTGCCTTCCCCTTGTTCTTTTCCCATCAGTCTTACCAGTTGTCACCAAGTTCTCGTTTATTCCTTTTGATAACATGTCCAAAAATGGTGACTGTTTACATCTAATTTCTCTTATCAGTTTACGGTTTTCAATTGCTAATTGGTTTTCTGTCTGTCTGTGGTATTCTTTGCATTTTCCTTAAAAACAACATTTTCACTGCCATTAGATTGTTGGTTGGCTGGTTGGTTGGATTGTTGGTTGGTTGGAGTGTTGGTTGGATTGTTGGTTGGTTGGTTGCTGGGTAATTTTCTGGAAGACTGAGCGTTATCTCTTCAGTCAAGTGCATTGGCACTCACCATTCCCATGACACTCCTCCTGGCCGATCCACCACTGTGTATCATTTCCCCACATAGGTCATACCCATGAAACTCCTCCTGGTCTGACACTGAAAGGCAGAACAGGGACAGTGGAATAAATAAGAAATAAAAAGCTACCTAATTATTGTCAAATTGTGAAGTTAAAAGTAACATATCCTTCTTCCATGCTTGGAAGTGTGTTGGGTATATGGTGGTCAGCGCCATATTTTTATAACCCAATCGGCACATGATGGGTGATGGATCAATGTAACATCATCAGCCTTCACTTTCCAGAAATTTGCTGGTACCCATTTTTGGCTGGATCGGACCTTGAGGTCAGATCAATTAAAAGAAAAAAACATCCTCTCTATGAAGGAGATTTGAACACATGACCACCAGACTGACAGGCAAGTGTGCTAGTCAATGTGCTAGTTAGTATGCTGGTCAATGTGTTGGTCAATGCACTGGTCAATGCACTAGTCAATGTACTAGCCAATGTTACTAGTCAATGTACTAGTCAAGTTACTAGTCAATGTACTGGCCAATGTACTTGTCAATGTGCTGGTCAATGCACTGGTCAATTGCACTAGTCAATGTGCTAGTCAATGTACTAGTCAAGTTACTAGTCAATGTACTGGTCAATGTGCTGGTCAATGCACTAGTCAATGCACTAGTCAATGTACTAGTCAAGTTACTAGTCAATGTACTGGCCAATGTACTGGCCAATGTGCTAGTCAATGTATCTAGTCAATGTACTAGCCAATGTACTAGTCAATGTACTAGTCAATGTACTAGTCATGTACTAGTCAATGTACTAGGCCAATGTACTGGCCAATGTGCTAGTCAATGCGCTAGTCAATGTGCTAGTCAATGTGCTAGTCAATGTACTGGCCAATGTACTGGCCAATGTACTAGTCAATGCACTAGTCAAATGTGCTAGTCAATGTACTAGTCAAGTTTACTAGTCAATGTACTGGCCAATGTACTGGCCAATGTACTGGCCAATGTGCTGGTCAATGTGCTGGTCAATGTGCTAGCCAATGTGCTAGTCAATGTACTAGTCAAGTTACTAGTCAATGTACTGGCCAATGTACTGGTCAATGTGCTGGTCAAGTGTACTGGTCAATGTGCTAGTCAATGTACTAGTCAATGTACTAGTCAATGTACTAGTCAATGTACTAGTCAAGTTACTAGTCAATGTACTGGCCAATGTACTAGTCAATGTACTGGTTCAATGTGCTAGTCAATGTGCTGGTCAATGTACTGGTCAATGTACTGGTCAATGTGCTAGTCAATGTACTCATCAATGCGCTAGCCAATGTGCTGGTCAATGTGCTACTGCAACTCGCTGTCATTAAAACAGCAAGCTTCATGAAATGACAGTAAAATGTTCAGCTTAATCTCTTGGGGTGGATGAACTTCACTAGCTAAAGTAACCAGTTGAATATTCAGTCATAGCATTGTGGAGGTCAAAGGATAAGAGCACTCACTTTTAAACTTCCTGTGAGCTGATGGTTGGGTACTAGGTTCAACCTATACACCTGTCAGTTGGATGAAAATGTTGGCCTTTGTCCTGGACTCGGGAATGTAAATTACAAGTACCTCAGAAGTTGGAGTGGGTTCACTTGATGGCGGGGGACAATAACAATAGAGAAAACTAATCCACAAGCAAAAAATAATCCAGTGCGCTCCCCAGTAGTAGCAACTTCTACTAGTAGTAGCGCACATGTGTGGACTACACTCGAGTTCACAGTAAGTGCACAAAAGCCATGGCATTTTGATGATGCACTGAACTCAAACCAAACTATTCAAACCAAACTGTATTTTTAATGACTGTGGGGTGTTTGAAAATACTGCAGTTCCAAGTTTTGTAATTACTCTCTGTGGAGTTCATGCAACATAAAAGGTAAATACAAAACTTGGAATTTTAATATTTTTCAAAACCCCACAGTTATTAAAAATATGCCCTGCATACATCTCAAAAGGCTATGAAGAAGGAAGCTGGTCACCTCATGAAGCTATTTAATTAATAAAATTATTTGTAAAGCCGTGCATAAACTTACCTTACAACACAGAAAAGGTTTATGTTTGCGTTATAAACAGTGAAGTCTATGAAAACTGCTCGAGTCCCACGTTGGAGCCAAAGATGGTTAGACAAATTCTCTATAATGGCTTCAGAAGCTGCTCTAGTAGTATTCAGGTCAACATAGTAGCCTCCACCGCTGTAAGTGCTCAACTGTCCCAGTGAGGTCCACCATTGAGTTCACTTTGTGAGAAGTAGCGCCATCTGTGGTTAAAACATATGGTTTAGTTTGAGTTTATCATTTTTATTTCTTTTTTCTAAATATTTCAACTTAAATGAGTTCATCTTCTAAGTTTGAGTTTCTCTTTTAAATGTCCTTCTCTAAATCTTTTTAAAAATTTTGATGGATAGATTAACAGACAAATTACTTTGTTTTTGAATTAATCCCACTTTAAGTCAGATACATTAATGACTTTCTGTGATAAATTATCTTTTCTCTCCTTGATTTATAAATTACAATTTATCTCCCAGATTTAATATTTTTTAGATATATTTATATTATATTCTGCCATGGATATGTTTTCCTTACTCTCCTTGATAAATTACTTTACTTTCTGTGACACAAATCACCATTACTCCTTGATACAGATCAAGATAGGCTACATACCTTTAATTTGTGTGAAAGAAAAATTAACCTAACTGTATAGTTCTAGCTGAAGAGAGACAAAGAGCTTTCAACAAATATAATTAACAATTTAAGCTTACGCTGTATTATTTGGTTCCGTCAAGGACATATTAAAAGGCTCCTTATCTTCAACACTTTCAGAATATGAATCGTAGCATTCTTTGATGTAGTTGGCAAAGTCACCATGAATCTGAATTTTTAAAAAAACAATAAATGTAAGGTGAATAACACACAGACCCAGTAGAGTTCATGATCTTTTACTGAATTAAGATATGTTCGTAAAATACCACTAAGAAGTCATGGATACTGGATCAATACTCCTATTTGTTCAGGACAAGCTGATGCATAATGGCAGCCATAATGGCTCCATCATCATCTAGGAGAGACTAGTGTATTGGAAATCTTGAGAGATTACGGATAAAGTGGTATGAACATTTTGAGAGATAGATGAAGTGGTTTAGATATCTTGAGAGATGAGAGAGAGATAACAGATGTGGTTTAATTTTCTTGAGAGAACATAATTGGTTCAGATATCTTGAGAGATAACATATAAGTTATTTGAACATCTTTAGAAATAACATATCACATGGTTCAGACATCTTTAGAGATAACAGAAGAAGTGGTTCATACATCTTGAGAGATAACAGATGAAGCTTTTCAGATGAAGTGGTTTGGACATTTGAGAGAACAGATAAGTGTTTTGAGCACCTACAAGATAAGAGTTGAAGTGGTACAAACATCTTGAGAGATAACAGATCAAGTGGTATAGACATCTTGAGAGAGGTAACAGATGAAGTGGTACAGACATCATGAGAGAGATAACAGATGAAGAGGTACAAACATCTTGAGAGATAACAGATGAAGTGGTACAAACATCTTGAGAGATAACAGATGAAGTGGTACAGACATCTTGACAGATAACAGATGTAGCAATGTGGACATCTTGAGAGCTAACAGCTAAAGTGTTTCAAAACCTATAGGAGGTGATACCTGCCACTATGTTTCTACAACAGAAGAGCAAGAGACAGAGATGCTACCAAGAATGCCAGCTCAACACAGTCAAGGCAACACATCAAACTCTAGATCTATAATTTCCACTGTGCTATATTCTACTGTATTTACACTAGTTATGAATTCAACTGTTTGAGGTTATAATTGAGATACCAACATCATTAAGTGCCATGCAAATATGCATGGTGGTCATGGGTCACCATCTCATATGATCAGCAGTCTTGGATCAAATTTGCGTGCTTATTCTTAATATGTCACGTGAATAAGCCATCGAGGTAATTATCTCTTGCCTGCCCAATGTGGCATAATGCAATGGTGATAAAACTGAAGGCAGCATTTACGATGAAGAATTTTGTGAACATCAAGGAAAAATTATCTAGGAAAAGCCATCTCAGAGAAATACAATGCTAAATTTTCTTCTCTAATCACATGGAAACTTTACATAATTGTATTTAATAAAGAAGAGATTAGAACAAGAATTGCTATGACAAAGGTAGCCTTTTGCAAGATGAAAAGCATACTGACCAATATAAAGATGCCATTTGTAATGAGAAAACAATAATGTGTTGAAGTGCTATATAGAACCTGTACTTTGTATGGATATGAAATGTGGACAATGAACAGACAAGCTAAAAACAACTAATGGCTGTGGATATGTGGATTCTGAGGAAAATGCAAAGAATAGCATTGACAGACAGACAAAAACCAATGAGTAAGTCTTGGCCTGGGGGTCTCACCACCATATCTCTTTCATATTATGTTTTTTTCCCACGGTTGTTAGGGTTTCTTGGCAAGTTGTGCAGAAGGTAGTTTGCCATTGCTTTTCCTTCTGGGCAGTGACTGTACTAGTCGGTGGCCATAGCCTTTGTCTCTGCTGATGAAATCAACTGCCTATTGCTGCAGGGTAAAGACTAACAACAATCTTTCGGCTGCTCTCACACTCCATCCATCACCTGCTTCCATAGCTTCACATAACCCTGATGGGAGAGATAACAGGTACTCCTCCTCACCCAAGGATGTCCCGTAGACTAGCGGAGTAAAAGAGGCATCTTACATCTCCTTTGATAGGGGATACCCCTACCCAGCTTACCACGAGTAAGTCCTACAAGAAACAAATGAAAACCATAAACTGATTAGAGAAATTAGACATAGACAGTCAACATTCTTTGCGCATGGTATGAGAAGAAATAAACTTGAGAAATTAGTGACAACTGGCAAGATTGAGGGGAAAAGAACAAGGGGAAAGCAGAGAAATAAATATCTGGATGGCTTGGCCATGTGGCATGCTCGAGACAAGAACACAGAGTTGATCCACAATCTTGGTGATTGTATGAGATGGTGAAACCTGACCGCCTACGCTTATCGGAATAGCACAGGATGATGATGAGATACAATCAAGACTATTCGTCAACAAACAGTTTCAACAAAATGAATCTATAATATAGGATTCCAAATAAATAATTTCACTTTTTGTTTGAGAAACAAAAACGCACTGATTGTGTCCTGTAAACAACATGAGGTTAACATATATTTAAAAAAGAATATGGCTGTTTATGAAGATTACCTGGCAAGAATCATTACGGACTTTAAGTTGGCGAATTCTGGGCAGTCCTAGCAGTCTATTTTCATAGTAAATGTATCCCATTTCATTATTTGGTACAGAATCATTGTTGTAATATTTCTCCCAATATAGTCCTGATAAGAGAGGCCGTTTAGCATACTGCAACAATTTAAAAACAAAAACAAGTTAAGACAACATGCATCAATGATAAACAGGAATAAACTGATTATTACATAAAATACAATAGCATGTGGAAATTCTCAAAAACTATTTCTTGAACTGAAGTGATTAAAAAAAAAATGCTCCAAATTTACCATACTCCATTTAGAGAGGCTCCAGTAGTTATGACTCTAAATATCCAGTTTAACTGATTAAGTATCATTTGATGATAACTCATTTTATTCAAACTTCCTGTAACTTCTATGGGCTTATAAATTAAACTATAGTTAAAATATCAATACATTAGTTTTCCCTATGCAATACCCTTTAATGTGATACATAATACAACATGTCTACTACCATATTAACAACTTGTAAGTCATAACTGTGACGCACACATGCTTCCCATTTTACCACCATCCATTTTTGTTTGGTCCAAAACTACTTTCTGTTTGGTGTTGAATCTGTTAAAGAAAATATGCTTGTCCTAATTTGTTCATGAACGTTCCACGATTCCATGTCATATAGCAAAACAGGTTCTATATAACATTTCAGTACTCTTTCTTACATTCAGTGATTGTGACTTATTGCATAAGATGCTTCTCATTTTCTGGAATGCATACTAAGCTTGACCAGTTCTCTTAAATTGTGTTGTGCATCTTTGTTAGTGGATTCTTTTAATCTCCCTCTATGGACAGGATTCATACTTTAGAACAAGAAAAGAAAACTTACATTCCAGAAAGCATTAACGCTGTTTATTTCCTTGAAATTGTTGTCAGAGCCATCTTTAGACTCCAGAAACAGATCACTCATGACCTTTGTGTAGTAGTACATAGTTGTTGAGGTCATTCCAAAGGTAACTGAAAGACATTCAATAACAGTTTACAATAAAATAAACACTATAAGACAGCATGGAGGAGTTGCACAGGGGAGTGCTAACTTCTTTCACAGATGACATTTTGAGTTTTGAGGATGTAAGCAGGTGCTGGGGGAAAAAAGAATATATGAAGACATTTTGCATTAAATCACAGTGAAATCTGTTACAGAAAGCTGGAATGACATTTTGTATCTATTCCAGTTATCTAAGTTTATTAGTAAATGTTTTAGTGCTAATAAACTACAAACATTCATTAAGTGGAGCACAAACTAGAAATGCCAAGATGTTATCAGAATCATAGATGAGCTCAAGGTGAGAACTAGAAAAATGTCAGTCAATCAAGAGGTAAAGCTGGTGTTGGATAAGACAAACATCGAGAAAACCTGAGAATAGTTCATTAGAAAGGTCTCTGTCTGAAATTCACAAGGCAAAAGAAATAAAGGAAGACCTTAAATCACCTGGTGAAAAGAAGTAAAGACAGATATGATAAATATGGTGGAGACAGACAGAGCTGCACAGGAAGCTAAGGACTGGACGTCTTGGAGTGTGTTTGTTGAGCTCCATACTCCAATAAAGTGTGAAAGAATAAATGTCTAAGTTGACAGTTGAGACATGTTTTGTAGCTGTGAAATACGCAATAGTACATCATGGTGTGTACCTCATTCCAAATATGTTACCATACACTGATCAGTTACTCTCAGTTATATCAGAACATTTGTTTCCATCACAAAGATTCTGGTGTATGAATAACTACTGAATGTAGGGTGAGTTGTCATGGCAACAGGATGGATCAATACAATTGCAACTTTAAACACAAAAGCCGCAAAAAATATATTGCACAATTTATTGACTGGCATATTTAACTAAATACTGCATAGTTATTTATCATATGAAGTGATTGAATTACACTTTGGGTGAAATGCTCAAAAAACATAGTCACTGATATTATTTGAAAGTAAAGTATTTGTTATTCTCACAATAACTGCACATTTAAAACAAAGTCTTTCTGTCTCCACAAAACTGCCTAAATGACAAAGCCTTGGTATATTTTATTCATTTCATATGATCAATAACTCTGCAGTATGCATCTGGTGAGATTAACAAAATATGCCAGGCAATTAAATTGTGCAATTTATTGTTTGTGGCTTCGGTATTTAAATTAACGTAGGAAATTTTTAAAAATAAAATGTAGTGACCTTCACAGGACGTAGCAGTCAACAAGCAGTCATTTTGGCTGCTTGTGATTCCTGGGCAAGTTTTACATTCAGTAGTTTGCCATTGCTTTTGGAACGACTGACACCTATACCTTTTTAGAAAAAAACCAGCATCGCTGTGTTTTGAATCCAGGTATACGGGATTACGAATCGCGTCCGTAACCCCTTCGTTTGAACAACTGCAAATGTTTGGTCATGGTTGTTATTCACTGCAATGTTGAGTCATTAGGTACGGAATCATCATCTTATTTTCCTTCCTGTCATAAAACATGATCATTAATTTCATGACAGTCGTCCTTGGCAAGCTGTTATATATCAGTTCATAAATAAACATACATGTATTGCTTGGCACTCATAGAAGTAGAAGACAGAAACAGGGATCAGAGGAGGCACAAGATAACATAAACATTTTAAAGCTGTAGGTACTGACATGGATATATATATATATATAACTATAACTTTCAATTTTTATGTTATCTAGTGTGTCCTCTGATCCCTACTTCTTTTATCTACTTCTATGGGTGCCAACCAATACATGTGTGTATTTTTATAAACTGTCTTAGCGGCCTCAAAGGGTTCCCCAAATGATATTGATGTTATATATCAGACCTTAAAAAAACATCCCCGGAGACAACAGTGGCAGAAGAATTATAATGGCAATGTTTATGTTAAACTCAAAGCGTGAAAGCAATTGACCAGGGCTACTTACTAATACACAGAACAACCAGATAGACTATGTAGATGATCAGTTCTCTGAGTGTGGTCTTCACATACATTTCCCGGTCAGTTCCCGTCTCCTCTGTCTGGCGGGTGGCCCACAGAGCTGAAATTATTTCAGTAAATCACATTTACATCATCATGGTAACAACAACATGAGCTACACATTTACAGGTGTAATAAGTAAATGAGCCATGGACAGCTCACACTTTCACTTAATAAAATGACACCAGGCACATGTTGTACTAGTGGGAAAAGGATATACACTAGACAATCATAGAGTTAATGCAAAAAGAGCAGCAAAGATTTATATACCTCTAAATATTGAAGTTTTACAATATATGTTAATTTAATCCCAGTAGGAGTAATAACAGTAAAATGGTTAGTGCCTTAGCCTACATACACAAAGGCAAAGGTTCAATACTCCCTAGTGGCCAGATTTTCTTCTCTAAAAAACATCTACAAGTAGTGTGTCTATAGAACACATGCAATTCATGTCTCCGTGTAACATCTACCAGTTAAAAATCTCTGTGTTAACATCTACAAGTAAAAAATCTCTGTGTAACATCTACAAGTAAAATATCTCTGTGTAACATCTACAAGGGGTATCTCCATGTAACACCCATAAGTGATGTCTCCATGTAACATCTACAAGTGATGTCTCCATTTAACATCTACAACTGATGTCTCCATCCACAAGTGATGTCTCCATTTAACATCTACAAGTGATGTCACCAGTTAACATCTACAAGTGATGTCTCCATTTAACATCTACAAGTGATGTCACAATTAACATCTACAAGTGGTGTCTCCATTTAACATCTACAACTGGATGTCTCCATCTACAAGTGATGTCACCAATTAACATCTACAACTGGATGTCTCCATCTACAAGTGATGTCTCCATTTAACATCTACAACTGGATGTCTCCATCTACAAGTGATGTCTCCATTTAACATCTACAACTGGATGTCTCCATCTACAAGTGATGTCTCCATTTAACATCTACAACTGGATGTCTCCATCTACAAGTGATGTCACCATTTAACATCTACAAATGTCGCCATTTAACATCTAAAAGTGGTGTCTCCACTAACATCTATAACTGGATGTCTCCATTTAACATCTAAAAGTGATGTCTCCATTTAACATCTACAACTGGATGTCTCCATTTAACATATAAAAGTGATGTCTCCATTTAACATCTAAAAGTGATGACACCATTTAACATCTAAAAGTGATGTCTTCATGTAACATCTAAAAGTGATTTCATGTAACATCTATAAGTGATGTCTCCATTTAACATCTAAAAGTGATTTCATGTAACATCTACAAGTGATGTCTCCATTTAACATCTACTTCTGGATGTCTCCATTGAACATCTAAAAGTGATGTCTCCATTTAACATCTACAAGTCGTATCTCCATTGAACATCTAAAAGTGAATGACTCCATGAGCATCTACAAGTATCTCCACAGAACATCAAGTGATATCTCCATGTATACAGCTGTATGTCTCTACAGAACATCTACAAGTGAATATCTCCATAGAACATCTACAAGTGAATATCTCCATGGAACATCTACAAGTATCTCCACAGAACATCAAGAACATCATGTATAAAGCTGCATGTCTCCATGGAACATCCACAAGTGAATATCTCTATGGAACATCTACTACTGAATATCTTCACGGAACATCTACAAGTGAATATCTCCATGGAACATCTATAACTGTACATCAAAGGCCTTACTCCTGTTAAGTGTCTCACTAGCCTTCACTTAAATTCTGAAGATAGAAGTTCAGATTTCTCTGTGAAATCTGGCAGGACCCAGTTTCCAGACAACATCTCAACAGAAATGATCAATGCCTTAAAAGAATATGGAATAGACCAAGTCACCAGACTGCTGAACACAATATATCATATTGAAGATATACCTCCTGAATTATGTAATTCTATATTTATTGCAATCCCGAAGAAATCAAGAACCTTGGAATGTGATCAACATAGAACAATTAGTATAATGAGCCACATCAAAAAGATGTTGCTAAGAATTATCATGCAAAGAGTTGGGAAGAAAATACAACCTGAAATAGGAGAAGAACTATTGTGGGTTTGTAGAAGGCAAGGGCATAGTAAATGCTGTGTGTATGCTGCGAACAGTAATTGAACGTTCTATAGAAGTAAACAAAGATCTACAAAGATCTACTTTATTGACTACACAGAGGCTTTTGATAAAGTAAGACGTGCCAACATGATGGAGGTGCTTGCATATCTACAAATTGATGGGAAAGCCCTTAGGCTCATAAAAACATATATTGGAAACAACAAGCTGTCTTAAACACTGATAATGAAGTAGGTCAATATCATCTTATACAGACGAGCACAAAGGATAGCCACCAACCGATCCCCAGCTGACGTCACAGACACAAACCAACATAATCAGTCCGAGATAGGACTCACAAGACAAGAATTAGGGTGAAGGAACCCACAAAAACCACAGACCTCAACAATAACCGACGCTGAGGAAGCAGGTTGAACGAGGCCGAATTTGGAATTTTTGTTTTGAAAATTGGAATTGGAATCATCTTATTAAGAGAGGTGTGAAACGGTATGTATAATGTCTCTAGATCTTTTTTCCCGTACTAAGTGAATCTATTTTCAGAAATGTAAAGATATGAAGGAATCATACACCGTTGGGGGACGTAACATCAATAACATTAGATATGCGGATGATACTAGTATGATTTCAGGCCTACTAAGCAGGATCTGCAAACACTTTAAGTAGATACGGCTTGTTGCCACCACAGTGAACTAACTAGGGTTAGAATTAAATTGTAAGCAGAGCAGATGTATGGTCATCTCTTAGGAAGAAGGAAATACCACAATGTAATATACAAGTAAATGGGAATATCTTAAACAAGTGAATCGGTACAATTATCTCGGAACAGGTCATAACATCTGATGGGAGATGCCTTGAAGAGATTAGAACAACGACTCACCAATGGCGAATGTTAGCCTTTCTGCAAGATGGAAAACTACATGCCCAATGACAAAAAAGATGTCAATTTGCAATCGAGAAAAGAGTATTGAGGTGCTACATCGAACCTGTACTTTTTTACTGGAAGTACGTGTAGACAATGAAGCAGACAAGCTGAAAACATCTGATGGCTGTGGAAATGTGGTTTCTGAGGAAATGCAAAGAATACCATGGACAGACAGAAAAACCAATGAGCAAGTCCTACAAGAACAAATTAAAACCGTAAACTGATTAGAGAAATTAGACGTAGACAGTCACAATTTTTTGGTCATGTTATGAGAAGAAATAAATTGGAGAACTTGGTGACAACTGGCAAGATCGAGGGGAAGAGAACAAGGGGAAGCAGAGAAGGTAAATACCTGGATGGCTTGGCACTGTGGATCATGGTCAAGGACAGGAACACTAGAGCTGATCCACTGGACTCTGGTGATCGGATTGAGATGCTGAAAACATGACCCACCACATGCTACCGGCATGCACATTGATGATGAGCCTTCTAGACTATTTGACTGTGTGTAATAATAAAACATAAACAAAAGCCATATGCTGTACCTGAGTCCCAGTACTGTAGAGGAAAGATTTAGAATGAATGATTGATATAAATGAACTTGAACTGAGAAACCTGAACACAAACTTACATCTTAAACGTCTCAAACATGAGCTACCGAATCCACTGCCGGTTCTGCTAGAGCTGAGGTCAGTGGTGGAACTGATCATGTGACCAGAAGAGGACTCAGTACTACGCCCTTGGTTAGTCATATACATCTGAAAATAAATCACACATGACACAGGACTATATTCTACAGCTTTATCGAGCTATCAACATATATTATTCTGATAAGTCTAGGCTATCGACTGTCACCATCTCACATGACCAGAGTCCTGGATCAGGTCTGTGTTATTGACACCATCTCACACGACCAGAGTCCAGGATCAGGTGTGTGTTATTGACACCATCTCACACGACCAGAGTCCAGGATCAGGTGTGTGTTATTGTCACCATCTCACACGACCAGAGTCATGAATCAGGTTTGTGTTATTGTCACCATCTCACACGACCAGAGTCCTGGATCAGGTCTGTGTTACTGTCCCAGTTCTGCCATGTGACCAAGCCATCTACTGACCTCTTTGTCTTCCCCTTGATCTTTACCCATCAAGTTCACCAACTGTAATCAAGTTTTCAAATTCATTTTTCTCAAAATAAAAAATAAAATAAAGGACCCATTTTGCTTGTCTTGATGCATTTTTAGCATATGTGCCAGTCTCATATGTTTATAGGCCACTAGATACTCGAGGGGTGGCGTATCATGCCAGCAATTTTTCTTTACTTCCCAAGACATGTCTTCAAGACAAATGTCCTTGCCACTGTGTTACATCAGCTGCCTTTCTTCTTCTTCCTTTTATTTTGTTGTGTTTATACTCTTTGAACTCAAGCTAGTCCATACACGAGATGCTTCTTCTGGAGCACTGGAATTATTTTTACGTGTGGATTAGCTTTTCCTATTACCAGTGTCCCTCACCATCAGGCGAACCCACTCCAACTTCTAAAATACTTGTAATTTACTTGCCCAAGTCAAAGACGAAAAGTCAACATTTTAGTCCAACTGACCATTGCTGGGGTTGAACCCCCTGTCTTGGCATCAGCACACCGGAAGTTTAAGAACAAGCTGTCTTATCCATTTGGCCATGATGACCCCTCCCTTTCTTCTCATAAAATGTCCCCACACATAACATTTTTGTGTACGACTAAGTTTAATTTCTAAAATCAATGTAGTTTTCATGTATTTCTCAAAGAACTGCCCTATTCATTTTCTGGCTGTCCAAAGTATTCTTAGCATTTCCCCCAGAAATAACCTTTCACCTGTCATGGGTTATGGGTTTCAAATGAAACCAGACAGGCCATGCCCGTGGGCTGCAACTTTCTCCAGTCATGAACACTTGAAAATTACTCACGCCAAGTCTGACTTTCTCCAGTCATGAACACTTGAAAATTACTCACGCCAAGTCTGACTTTCTCCAGTCATGAACACTTGAAAATTACTCACGCCAAGTCTGACTTTCTCCAGTCATGAACACTTGAAAATTACTCACGCCAAGTCTGACTTTCTCCAGTCATGAACACTTGAAAATTACTCACGCCAAGTCTGACTTTCTCCAGTCATGAACACTTGAAAATTACTCACGCCAAGTCTGACTTTCTCCAGTCATGAACACTTGAAAATTACTCACGCCAAGTCTGACTTTCTCCAGTCATGAACACTTGAAAATTACTCACGCCAAGTCTGACTTTCTCCAGTCATGAACACTTGAAAATTACTCACGCCAAGTCTGACTTTCTCCAGTCATGAACACTTGAAAATTACTCATGCCAAGTCTGAGGACTACGTATTGCAGCATGACTTTTATATTCAGCTGAGATCAGATCACGACTGGTCTATGTCCATTTAAGTGTAAGTAGAAAGCCCCGTCTTCATACCATGAATGGGTATATAATGCATGCTCCATATTTTAAAAGCAGTTAGTGCTTGATGGCTAATGTCATCAGTATCAAAATGGCTGCCTTTACTTTCAAGTAAATTTCATGGTATCCATGTTAAACTGGGTCAGTGGAAATAATCATCCCCACCTTTAAGTGGATTCTAACACATGACCACTGGCCCAGCAGGCTAGCATGGTATCACCGTGCTGCTGTGGCTCCCTCACCAGGTCTAATACTTCATACTGCAGTAATTGGCTTGGGATTAATCAGCATATGTACAAAAGAGAGTGAGATCGATGACAAAAATTATTACTGTCAAGTCTTTAAGGGCAACTAAAGCCAAAAGGATCAACTTCATTGCACCGGGTTTTATCTCACAAGGCTCAGTCTCTTTCCACAGAGGTCTTCCTAAAGCATCACACAGAGCATGAACTCTTGAGCTCCAGCTACAACTCCAGGGGTCTCTTAATAAATAGCACTCGTGCACAATATGATGGAGTTTGACAACAAACCCATGACCATCGGAAAGCTAGGCAGACAGCTTGACCACTTTCCCAGGGAGATCCCCAAATACTGACAAAGATGCTCACAGCATGAACTTTTAAATTAGAAATATGAATTACAAATGGCCTCAAAATGTATATTAACTTGAATGCTGAAAATAGATTTCTTACCCGAGAACTCATGCCATGATGCAGTTGCCCATCAATACCATCACCATATCTATCATCCCACACAGTGCTTGACAGACGGCCTCCTGGTTGTTCTGTCATCTTGACTGTTGGCAAGAAAATATATCTCAGCTTTTTGGAGCTAACAACCGGGCAGTTAAGACTTACATGATAAACAACAGACTTTTATAGAGTTAAGACTTACATGATCAACAACAGACTTTTATAGAGTTAAGACTTACATGATCAACAACAGATTTTTATAGTTAGGATTTACATGATCAACAACAGACTTTTATGCAGTTAAGTCAACGGCCACACCATGTTGAAAATATCGGTTCTCGTCTTATACAGTTACTTACATGATCAACAACAGACTACTATACATTTAAGACTTTCATGATCAACAACAGGCTACCATACTATAGGCATTAACAAGGGCATTAATAAATATGTAAAAGAAACTAACAGACTCAGTGGTTTGCAGAATCCAAATACTGGAGAGCAGATTGGGTCACTGACATTTGTTTTAAAGCATATAAACATATTTTACACCGGAAACAGAACAATAATGGAGGGGTATATGCTCAGGAAGAGGAAAGGGCCCAAAAGAGAAGATGTGTGCAAGAAGATTTTTTTGGTTTTTTTTGCGCTCACTCACTTTGAACTCAAGAGTAGTCCATACACACTATTTATAGTAGTGATGGATTGAATTTTGTGTGTGGGTTAACCTTCCCTATTAACAGTGTCCCTCGCCATCAGGTGAATCCACTCCGACTTCAGAGGTACTTTAATTAACCAAGGACGACACATCAACATTTTAGTCCAGCTGTCTGGTGTAGGCGTTGAACTGCTTACCACGGTATTAGCCCACCGGATGTTTAAGTACACACGTTCTTATCCATTCAGCTACGCGGACCTGCGTGCAAGAAAATGTGGCAGATAATCTCCAGATGGGTGTAGCGGATGCAGGACATCTTGCTTATGACTGCTAGTTTTCTGGACAGTTGTGATGGGAGCGAGGTTCTGCAAAGTGCAAGCTACTGAATAAATGAACTAACTCAGGAAACAAGAATATGTATCATAGAAGTGCCTCAAGAGGATATTCTAAAAAAAGTTAGCTCCATGTCCTTTACAGGACAGTGTAATCAACCCCAGCATTTATTGGCTGTTTGTGAATCACTAGGCAATATAATCCCAATAGTTTGCCATTGCTTCCTGAACAGTAATCAATGCAAAGCAGTCTGCTTCGAAATTGCCACTAGATGATTTTGAACTCTTGACTTGGTATGACGGGAAATTATGAAACTGTCCCCTAAGCCACAGAGGCAGTTTCTAAATAAGTGTATACTTAAGCAATAAGGACTAAATAAGTGTATACTTAAGCAATAAGGACTAAAACTAAAACTTATAAGAGAACTAGAGTTAGAATTCTAGAAGATGCGATAGTATACCAATGGAACTAATCCAGACAGATGGAGAAGACAGCGTCCATATCTGCCAAGCACTGTGTGTGAAGATCTGGAATGTGCTGTTTGGACCAAAGCAGGGTAGAGGACAATCTACACCCCACTCCCAATGAAAAAAGTTAGAACAGCATGTTAAGAACATATGGCACAACATCAGCAAACAAGTTGAAGTGTTAGAGAGCTTGCATCTTTCCCGAGGCGACATATGGTGGTTTGTCATGCAAACAATTGGCAATGGCTAAAGAAGAAAATGGGGCCTGTGAGCTTAATTGTTACAGAAAAGTTCTTAGAATAACGCTGATAAAGAAAAATAAAACTGTCTACAAGATCTGAACATGGAAGTAAACAAGTTCATAAACAAAACAGCATCATATCAAGGAGTTGCCCCGAACACTGAAATACTTTCGCCATTTAAACGTCACAGTACATGGAAAGAACAGATAACAGACAGGACAGTCATGGAAGTCATGGTTTCAGGGAGAAAAGGCAAGGGGTCCACCGACAGGTTGCCGGACATTCCAGACACTTTGAGCAAGAGGATGCATGAGAGATGGCCAGAGATCGAGACACTTGTCGGCAGGTGTTGGGGAGAGCCACGTTCTGTAACGTACCCGCTACATAAATTTACTACATGATTTATAGTCAATTATAGAAGATAAGTATCCATATATATTTTGATGATCAATAAACTGTAAACAAGCATTAAAATACACTGTGCTCCACATTTTCCTAGTGTGGCAGGCACTGATTGAGATAATCAAGTGATCAAAACGGTCTGTTTTTAATTTTTCAAGTGTGTAAAAATGCAACTAACAAACAATAAAATAAACATTAAACACACTACACAGGTTTATAATGAATTAGTAGAATTACTTTCCCTACCACTCACAGCACAGAAATGGAAAGTGTGTATCCTAAATGAACCGGATTCTCAGTTTCGTGAACGTGACGCGAGGAAGTCCAGTCAAACGGTTATCAGCACACAACACCGACATAGGTAGCAGTAGGCAACAGTCAAGCCCTGGACTCGGCGAGCAGTTATCACTGAACACTGCTCACCCACGGGGTCTCTCTGAAACTCTAAAAGTTTCCGCTTCTCCCTTCCCATTGGTTAACCAGTGACCCAAGGGGTTCCCCAACAATTAATATTGACCAATGGACTGAGGTGTTTCCCAACAACTAATTAATAATAGCCAATAAGACGGTGGAGCCCGGGTAGGTTGATTGTAACGGATGCCTTCATATAGTTCATGCTTTGTGGCGCTGGCGATCATGTCTGTCCATAGCCTTCTGTTGTGTGTGTGTGTGTGTGTGTGTGGGAGGTGTGTGTTTGTGTGAGAGAGTGAGTGTGTGTGTGTGTGTGTGTGTGTGTGTGTGTGTGTGTGTGTGTGCTATGACGTCAAACTATCCAGCAGCTTCTCTCTTGGTCTCCCCCTGCCTATCTTCAAATCCAACTTTCCCGTTGTGACGACATACTGTCAAACCCCAGCTTTCCTCTTCTCCTAACATAAAAACGGCGTTATATTATAGAGGCCTACATAGGTTATATCCACTTAGTTCATGTTACACAGTGTTTTCATTGAGGCTTACATAAGCCATATCCACATATTCCAATGCATCCATGTTATAGTGTTTTCATTAAGGCTTACATCAGCCATGGGCTACATTGAGGCTAACATAAGTCATGAATGACATTGATGACATTATTCATGGATGACAATGAATCTTATATGGATCGTCGATAGCACCGAGGCTAGCATGGATCATGGATGACAAAGACGCTTACATGGATCATGGATGACATTGAGGCTTACATGATTCACGGATGACAAAGAGGCTTACATGGATCATGGCTTACAAAGAGGCTTGCACGGATCGTGGATGACATTCAGGCTTACATGGGTCATGGAAGGCATTGAAGCTTACATGGATCATGGATGAATTTGGGGCTTACATGAGTGAAATTGAGGCTTACTTGGATCATGGATGAGAACGAGGCTTACATGGATCGTGGATGACATTAAGGCTTACATAGATCATGGATTACAAAGAGGCTTATATGGATTGTGGATGAAATAAAGGTTTACACGGATCATGGATGGCATTGAGGCTTACATGGATCATGGATAACAAAGAGGCTTACATGGATCGTGGATAACAAAGAGGCTTACATGGATCGTGGAAGAAGACATTGAAGATTACATAGATCATGGATGGCAAAGAGGCTTACATGGACCATGGGTGACATTGAGGCTTACACGGACCATGGATGACATTGAGGCTTACATAGACCATGGATGACATTGAGGTTTACATATGTCATATCAACATGTTCCAATTCATCCATGTTATAGTGTTTTCATTGAGGCTTACATAAGTTATGGATGACATTGTGGCTTACATAAGTCATGGATGACTTTGAGGCTTACATAAGTCATGAATGACATTGTGGCTTACATAAGTCATGGATGACATTGAGGCTGACGTAAGTCACAAATAAGTCATAACTATGCATGTGAGTGAATTCCGAGTGGTAGCCGAGCTGGAGGCTCGCCTGCCGGGCCTGGGTTAGAATCCGCACCAGGAAGTTTTTAAAAATTGACTTGGACTTACAGGTCGACCCAGTCTAAGGCGGGTATTAGAACATGTCTTGGGAAGGAATGGCGGCGAGTGGGATCCCAAGTTCCCAACCACATCACCCACTGAGTGCCAGTTGGTCTATAAAAATATGGGCCATATGCCCATTGCCTCTAAAACGTGTAAAAAGGCCCTTTACTTTATTAAATCTGTGTACTTCATTCATAGTGTTTTAATAATAAATGATACAGAACGATCCCAGTCCCATACAACGCATCGTGTGTGACGGACTATTTCCCGTGAACCCCAGTTTTAGCAAGATGTGATCTATTTTTACATTTGGTTAGAGCATGTTAAAGAAATCTGCTTCCTGGCTATCTATTTCCACTGTGTGTTTAGCCTGGAAGTGCTGTATATGCGATTATTTTAAAATAATGGTTATTTTCCCTTTGGGGATCGGCCGCGAAATCAAAGGGTCGAGAGTCGAATCGTAATGCACTACCCGTGCCGAATAGTTGACTATCTCTGTATATTTCATTGAAACATTGGAGCCTTGGCAGTTTATTCAGTCAATCAGGTACCGTCGTCACAATGAAGATTGGCTGCAATGGATCTCTGCCACTATCTGTCTATCGCCACGATTTTATATTCTGTCAGACTGCTGTTCGTCCATCTCTTGATGTTACGAATGTTAAGTCTTTTACAAAGCCAGATCTTAGTCAGACATGACTGAGATACCGTATGGCAGTAGAAGATACTACCTGCTTTCTGTTAGCGCCGAATGTTGGGCAGCACTCTCCAAACCCGACATCTCACATTGTGCCAACGGCCTCGGGCGGAGGAGCTCAATTAGAAGGGTACACGCCTTACCCTAATGCGAGGAAATGCAAACTAAAGACTAAATGTCAGGGCAGACCAAGCCCACGCCGTGGTCGGCAATTGGTTTAGGACGGAAGCTCCAACAGGGGAACAGTTAAAGTAACTTGTTGCTGATCCGGCAGCTTCTGCAGCTTGTCTTGTGTCAGACATATTGGTGTTGTAATTCCCCTGGAGTAAACAAGGCAGATCGACTTCTGCAGCTGGTCTTGTTTCAGACATATTGGTGTTGTAATACCTCTGGAGTAAACTAGGCAGATCGACTTCTGCAGCTTGTCTTGTGTCAGACATATTGGTGTTGTAATTCCCCTGGAGTAAACTAGGCAGATCGACTTCTGCAGCTTGTCTTGTTTCAGACATATTGGTGTTGTAATTCCCCTGGAGTAAACTAGGCAGATCGACTTCTGCAGCTTGTCTTGTGTCAGACATATTGGTGTTGTAATTCCCCTGGAGTAAACTAGGCAGATCGACTTCTGCAGCTTGTCTTGTTTCAGACATATTGGTGTTGTAATTCCCCTGGAGTAAACTAGGCAGATCGACTTCTGCAGCTTGTCTTGTGTCAGACATATTGGTGTTGTAATTCCTCTGGAGTAAACTAGGCAGATCGAGATCATGCTGCATGGGCGACATATGGTTTCTAAATTCAGCCCATGATTTGTGTTATGGTGAGGTATAACTCCATTTTACAAATTATTGCCTGTCAAGACGGCAAGGTGCCATTCATATGTATTTTAACGTGGCCTAAATATAAGATTCACTTATCTCTTTAAAAAAAATTTCTTTCATCAACATTCTTGTCTTTCCCAAGTATTTTTTAGAATCTTTCTATTTGATTGTTTTTGTTTCTATGAAATACGACATATTCTTATGTACATTCACATACTCAAGACCCCTGTTCGATTATCTAAAACACTTGATTATTTATGTATATTAGGGCTGTGACGGATTAATTTAAATTTAATAGTTAACTTTTGAAAAATTAACGATTAATTAATAGTTAATTTCGATTAAAGCAAAACATTTATAGTCACATAACTCACATTATAGTCGTATTTGTCAAAAATTGAAATAACACTGGTTTGTCTTGTTCATAAGTCATCTAATAACCAGCTATGCAAACAAGCGAGTATGTTGACAATATTTGGTTCAAGTGACGAGCGCGTCTTATTAACAATATAACCAGCAGAGCTGAACAATCGTTCACATGGAACTGAGGTAGCCGGTATGCAGAATGGTCTTGGCAGGGAATGCCAATTTTGGATATCGATGTTCATGAAGTTTCCACCATTGTAGAGGGTCAACCGATTCAGCAGCTTTCTTTTCCAATTCAGACTCCATTAGCTTAATACGCTTTTCATTTGGTTCACATATTGAGAACACATGTCTTAGAAGAATTCTAAACCTCCACTGGACAGATTTCATAACCAATACGCAAATAAGACAAGAGACTAAGCAAGATATTGTATCCCGATTTATAAGAAAACGCCGTTGGAATTACATCGGCCATGTACTCAGAATGGACAAGACAAGACTCCCCTACCAAGTCCTCATATGGTCACCAGTAGGTAAAAGAAAACGGGGAAGACCAAGAGAGACCTTGCGTGGAACCATCATCAGAGAAAGCTCATTCAATGGTCAAGTAAACAAACATCCAAGATCTACAACAGGTATCAACGAACTGCCAAACATGGGGAGCCATGACTTCTGCCCTATGCGCTGCCTTGGGCTCAAGAGAAAAGACTAACTAATTAACATATAGTTTCATTGCCAATGTCAGTATCATTCGTTGCAGCAGTCTTCATCTGCTCACCATGAACATCAACTGCTATATGTTGTTCCATACGTGACCGAGTTCGTTCTTTTGCATCTTTTGACAAATACTTCAGGTATTTCTAGCGTGGATCAAAAGCTGTTGCAATCTGTAGTATTTAAATACTTGTCACATTAGCTACACATTCACTGAAGTCATTAAAAGATGCTGCCTAAATTTAGCTATGTAGATCGGATCGTCATCGTTTACAGTCATATGCTTTTGTCAACGATGATAGCATGGCAATACACAGCTGCATGAAACAAAATCTTGACCTCCAAGCTAGGACCGTGGTCTGACAGAATAAGTCCAAAACTTGACATATTTCGAAATCTTCTCCCAATCTGACCTGACAGTTTTTGGACCTTGTATTTCTTCTTTTTCATCTGACATGCTAGGACAGTTAATGCTTCTCTGACCTGTAGAAGACTCTGTAGCATAATAAACATACTGTTTCATCTTGTTGGTACATCTTGCTGCAGCTCTACACCATGGTGACTCAGTACAATTTTTGCAACTCGGTTGTGTTTGCAAGCACTATGTTTAAAATGTTTCGACATACGGTTCATTTTTATAAGTGATGGGAGAAAAGTTTTCGATTAATCGTTAAAAAAAATTAATTGTTAAAAAAAAATTAACGATTAATCGATTAATTAATCGTTAACTGCGCAGCCCTAATATATATATATATATATAATATATATATATATATATATATATATATATATATATATATATATATATATATATATATGTGTGTGTGTGTGTGTGTGTGTGTGTGTGTGTGCGCGCGCGTGTGTGTACATGCATGCATGTGTGCGCGCGCGTGTGTGTGTGAAAACAAGACAGTGTAAAAGTAAATGAGAAAACATACTTACGTCGCAGTGTCTTAGGCCAGAACAAACAATAACAGTGAACTAAAAGTTATGTGAGTTTTCGTGCTAGTTGGTTGCAAAGTTGTGGTAACTTTAATTTCTCGAATAAATGTGAGGAAGTCAGCAACCGTCTCCGTGGCAATATCCCTCCTCAGCTTGACAACGAAGTCTGACGTCTGTGGTTGCCACGATGACATAATCAATAAAGTATCGATTACTGATTGACTATTTGATCAGACTTCATAAAGATTGGCTTGACAAGAGAGATGGGGAGAAATATCACTGCTGTCACGATGAAAACAATATTATGTCCATTCATTCTTTTATGCTCAATATTTGAGACAAGCTGTTTCAGGGTAAACTGATCTGGCACCGTGCTTGTTAATTGGCTCTTTATTTCACTGTTGGCGACCTGGACACAGTGGAAATATGGTTTCTTGAGAATAATGTTTGCAAATAAAATCGTAAACAGAAAGTAAAGCAATCGCTAAAATATTGGCAGCTACAGTCGCTACTATATCACTAATCAAAATGGTAAGAAAAACGCAAATAAAATGTGTAGTGTATACAGTATCAACAACTAAGTAAAAGGAAGTAAACATTTGAGAACATGCTAGCCAATATAAAAATTGCAAGCTATCGTGTAGGTCAGACTAATTAACAACGATTGTATAGAAGAAGCTAATGACAATAGAACATATACAAGTATAGTATAGAGACATGCAACCTTCTTTGGCAATATAATGAGAAGAGGGACAATTGAGGCATACACCGTACTCACTGGAAAGATCAATGGGAGAAGAAGTTGGGGCAGATCAAGAGAATTGATGCTGGATGGACTAATATGGTGTTATGGGGGAATAACGGCAGCAGAGTGGATCCAGAACATCAAGAACCGAGATACGGCAGCAGAGTGGATCCAGAACATCAAGAACCGAGATATTTGCAGAGGTACGAAGGCCTACGTCATCAGGCAAGGCACGTGATCTTTATGAAATGGCCGCGGCCATATCGAGATCCGAACCTGCAACCCCCAAATAGCGAAAGCGCCTCGCAAATGAAACAAATATTCCGTGGCACTGCCAGTTAGATACCCCTGGCACAATGTCTTCTTTAGCCAAGGTCCGAAAACACACACAACGCACGCACGCGCGCGCGCGCACGCACACACACACACACACGCACACACTCACAACACACACCCAGGGCCAGGCGAACGTTTCTACCGTAGCGACCTTTTTCAACGTGACAACAAAATCGCGTTTCATTGGGTGTTGAGAAATCGACGATGACAGCGTTTTATAACCTTTTGACTGCACACAGATTATTTTAGCAATCATTTACTGTTTTTATCAAATAATCTCTGTGCAGCCGAAAGGCTATTATAAAAGCCGTCATCGTCAATTTCTCAACATATAATACAATGAGGTCATAGCGTGAAAAAAAACAAAAAAACAACAACAATAGATGTTTCGTTGTTACTACTACGATAAAGACTTGAGCCGAAGCGTTCTCTTGTAGTTGTACCAGTGGCGTCACTGGGGTTGGTGTCACCCAGTGCGGTAAACTCTTGGTGTCACCCCTCTAGACTTTCACCATGGTCTTCTTCCGAGTGTTCCTGTACCATATATAATCGCATATAGTAATGTTTGTAAAATAAGTCAAAAAGTTAATAAGGACATAAGAAAGAAAACAAATTGAACAATATAACTTCAATACTTCAGGTAAAACATAAATAAAGAACTTCGACAAACTCGGACAAAGTTAAATTTTTGTTATTTAACATTAAAATTTCTGTTATTTAAAATTAAAAGTTTCCCATCCTGGTCTTCAAAGCTGCAAACCTGTCAATCACATCATCAAAATCAATATCTTTCACCATATCACTTTCAATTGATAATATAGCCAGATCAGAAAGTCTTGACTGTCCCATGGTTGATCGCAAATAGTTCTTTATAAGTTTCAGTTTTGAAAAGCTCCTCTCACATGAAGCCACAGACACACAGATCGTAAGAAATAGTTGTAGGCTTAGTGAGAGTATTGGGAGAGATTCAAGGAAATCCCAGTCAACTATGAATTTTAAAATATCAAATATTGACCAGTCTTTGGCTTTGTGGATATCAATATCTGCTGCCTTCAGGTGTCTTCTCAGCCTTGGTATTTCTTTTAAAAGCTCTACTTCGGATAGCTCATCATAGAAAGTGGTCAATTTTGGAACTGACACCAGCAACTCTTCTTCAGTTGCTGATAGAAGACTCTTGGCTTGAACAGCCTCAAACATATTTGCTACTTCCTTGATCGCTGTTGATCTGGTCTGGAGTTCAGAATGAAAACGATCAATACACTCCAGCATCGCCCTATTGTTTTCTTCTTGCATAGTGAGTCCAGCATCTGAAGCATCTCTGAGTTGTTCCCCTGCCATTCTCTTCTTGAACCTTAATCTTCTCTCTACTGTTATTCCAAATTGGTCTGCTTTTAAAAGTGCCTGTTCAATTGCATGCTCCACTAAGTGACTGCGCTTCTCCTGCAGAAAAAGTCTTAATGCCTCTAACTTGGTCACTACTTTGTCAAGAGTTAAGCCTTTAGTCTGCAGATACTGCTGTGTCAAATTAACTTCCTCAAGTACAGGCAGCCCAAAAGTAAAGGTAGCACAGAAACGTTGAAATCACAGACAGCAGGTAAAAGACCTTGTGCTGCACCTCTTGTTTCCACGTTTTCACGAGGATCACATAGAGCTTCAATCGCCGCCACACATTCATCAAACTTATCTTTCACCGGTTTAACAGCAGCATGATGTGCACTCCAGCGTGTTGTTGATAGCCTTTTAATCGACATTGCAGTGTGTTCAATTAAACATCCCATCGATGGTGGAAGCAGCAAAGAAGGAATACATTCTCTCAAGAGTTCCAAAAATGTTACACATAAAGCATTTTCAGCAAAAGAGTGTTGACCACACAAGTTAAGCGAATGGTCCACACATCCGTTAAAAATAGCTTTCTTATTCTTTCTTTTCAGAATGGCTTGAACACCTCCACGAATTCCAGACATTGTGGCAGCATTATCATAACCTTGAGCTCTGCACATCATTATGTCAAGTCCATCACTTTCTAGATTTTTTAAAATGTCTGAACTGAGGTCATCAGTTTTTTTTCCCCTTTAAAGGGAAAAATCCTAGAAACACTTCTCTCACTTCAACTTCCCCATTGTGGATTTTCAAAAATCTGATCACCTCAGACATCTGGTCAGTGTGTGATATGTCATGGTGTGCTGTCGAACATAATTCCAAAATACCTTGCAGCCTTTATATCATTTACAAGAATTTCCTTCACATGATTTGCCAGAACAGTTATAAATTCATTCTGAGTTTCTGGTGAAAGATAAGATACGGATGCTTTTACTGTTACAGATGTAGTTCGCTTTAATTCATTAGGTGCTCTTTCAACACAGGGTCATATTTAGAAAGCATCTCAACCATCTCAAGAAAGATTTCCTTTATTCAACGAAGATGCATCTTCCTTATGGCCACGAAATGCCAGATTTTGCTTAGCAAGAAACAATGTGATATCAAGCAACCTGTGCAAGATATCCCTCCATTTTTTTTTATCCCTATCCATTACAGCCAACACTGTGCATAATTTTTGTGCAGCTTAAGGCCTGCTGCCAATGTTTTCCATTTTTCAAGGCAACCTAGATGGTCATCGATATCTCATGATTATGTAATTTTGGGCTCAGCTTCCACCACTGCCTGAAACCCAGTGACAAATTTTGATGTTTGTGTCTGTTACATTAACAGCAAAGAGTCTGCAGCAAAAGCAGTATAATTTCTCACTGACGAGCGAGGTAAACCATTCCATGACCGCAGTATTTTCTCACCATTTGGCATCGTCTTGTAGAACCATTCTTTTGACAGCTGGCGCACATCTCCTTTAGTCTTTGCACCTTGCCTTGTCACAGTACTGAAAGGCCCATCCTTGTTCTGAAAAAGAACAACTTCCTCTTTTTGATAATTTCAACTCGAAAATGATCTGGAACTGGTGCATTCCAGAAAGAAGCATCAGATAAATATTCAATTTTTCTCATCCACTTGACTCATTCACATTTACAGTATCATGACGAGAATCATTTTCAGCATGCATTTCTGTTTCAACTTCATCCACTGCTATTTCCATTATGTATTTCTGCATCAATCTCGTGATTCTCTTCCATTTCTGGCTCTAGTTGCTCTTTTGAAGAATGCATGCTGTCAGCATGGGAGGAATCCTTATCAATTGTAGATTGAGGAAGAACGTCTTTTGATGAACCTTGTCCATCACTTGGTCTCTTGACATATTGAAGCATGAATCCAGGTAGTGATTTTAGTGATTCACATCTTTTCTTCTTTGCTTTTCGCTGCTCGCATCCACTAGGCCTCTTTGATTTGTGCACTCCATGTGGCATGATGGAATATTCTAAAATAATAAATCTATAATAAATTAGGGACTTAAAAATATACAACTAAACAAAAAGATATAATATAAATATATAAAATCTGTATAAATAATTATAATCCAAACATTTATGATTTATTCATAATTTAATAAATATAGTTATTTAGGTTAAATTGCGTTGTTTACCGTAGAATTAAAATGTAATTAAAAAATGATTATGTACACTAAAAAGAACCGTCTAAAAAGAAAACTTGTCATACAAAATATTAAATTTTTTAAAATATTGTCCATGGAAGTTACAACTTTTTTATTTCATTGTAACAAGTTTGAGTGGATTGTAACTATTTTTACTGGCTAATGGAGTATTGAACATACCAACCTGCATACGATGCGGATGGCAAATGCTGCAAGGCACAATTAATGGATTCATATACAAATGTAACCGGCGGTCAACAATATTCGTTGCAACACTTCTTCTTAACTTTTATCAGGAAGTTTTGTCGCCAATGCACGACTGTCATTTCATGACATATATTTTATTATTTTATATTGCGAATTGCTGGCGAATGTCAGTAACCGCATCAATTATTGGGGGGGATCTGCGTGTGGCAGTCTCAACAGTGACTCGTTGGTTCGAAAAATTACACAACCGTTATTTATTTTTCTATTCCATCTTTTTAATTAAAAAATTAAATTAAAAAATTAAAATATATATTTTTCAGACAGATAGAAAAACGTGTGTATGCCGTAATTATTAATTTATTGTAGTAGTAAACTACTAGTATACTATAGTATAGTAATACTAACTTTTTTAAGTGGAAGCCTGCCGCTGTTTTTCTCCTTTAAAATTTATGCCCCTGTCCTAATTAATTTACTTTAAAAATATTTATATTTTAGTGATATTGATAAAATTATAAAATTTCGAAAAAAATAATTATTTACATAAAAAAACGAAACCTGTAAACAACGTCTGTCATTTTCTGCAACCACTTGACTCCACCACGTCATTAATTGGCGCGTTTGCAGTGACCCACGATTCTACTCCGACTCCGAGGCACCGAGCAGCTCTGAGCTCTGAGTCTTATTCATGTAAGCACCAGACGCTCTGCATGGTGGCACATGTGCCTGCTCATGTATTTAACAATGAACGGTTATGAAACCCGACTAGACAGAGCTATGTCTGCTTTGTCAAATTTGCAATTTTTTTTATTTTGGTGTCACGAGACAGCAGGCTGGGGACAGACATGATCACCAACGCCATACGGTATAAACTATAGGAAGAAGAATGCTGAGACGTTCAGCAATGTTCTCTAAAATTGAGACTTTGCGTAACATGGTGTATAAAGAAACGTTCTAGCGATTGCGCACCAACAACATTCAGTACACATCTACACACTATCATTATTAGTAGCAGCATCCCGAGCCAAGATCGACTGCAATGAAACCCCAGTACAATGTGATTGATTGATTGATTGATTGATTGATTGATTTAGGAACCGACATCACAGCATTCGGGGCATTCCCATAAGCTCTCCGTCCCCATCCTCAGAAGCCAGCGAAGAGTTCCAACCCCAATAGTACCAGTAGCAATCTGATTATATGTGCGTCTCGCCTTTCCTCTAAGCGTCGAGCATCGGCCAGATCCCCTCGTCACTCCACGGTGTCGCATTCTTGCCAGACCATGGTGATCCATTTGCTTCTCCGAGGTGTGCACGTGCTCCCACAAGGCCGCAACCACGTCTGCCTTATCATGCATCAATACTCCACTAAGTTTTGCAGAGCCAGCCAATCTGTCTGCCTGTTCATTCCCCAACACACCAGCATGCCCCTGCTTGACTGCTTCTTTCTGATGTTTGTGATAAGTTGTCTTTGCGACTTAGCTTCCCTCAAAATGTTCAGATTGCTCATTTTGGCTGTCCAATGAACCTCCAAGCCGGCTTCGTGGCTTAGAGGTTATGACTTTTCTCCGTAATCTCGTATAATCTCGTCGGTAACGTGATGACGGTGAGAATCAGCAGTGGTTCGAATCGCATCGGTAACTTACGGGGTATGTGAGCCGGCCGCTCAGAAAGCAATGGCAAACTACTGAGTGCAATCTTGCCAAGAAATCAACATACAGCTGAAAGATGCTGGTGTTGACAGCGATGTCCTGTAAAGGATATGCAAAAAAAAAAAAAAAACGAATTGTCAGCATTCTTCTATGAAACCACATCTCCAAGGCTTCCATGGAATTTTTTTTTAGCCTGTTTACTTATTGTCTAGGTTTCACAACCGTATGTTAACTGATGTAGTGTCGAAGGATAATATATCGCATATGTGACCTCCCATTTGGCCAGAAGGACGATATATCGACGATATATACTAGGGTTATCACAGTTATTTTGTTTTTAGTACCTTGCCGGCTCCGTGACGAAGAGGTTATAGACACAGTTGGTAATCCCACATACCCACGTTCGAAACACAGCTGAGGGTGATTTGGCAGCAGACCACCTTGCGTTATTTTTTACGAAATTGTATGGGTGCCGGTCGTTCAGAAAGCAAAGGCAAACTACTGAATCTAAACTTGCCAAGAAATCATAACAGCAAAAAATGCTGGTATTGACTGCGCCGTCTTGTAAAGGATATGCAACAAACTTTAACTCTTAGTATCTTACGCAGTTTCATTGCTCAGCGAACGGAAATTACATTATAATTCTTGTTCATTTGATTGCGTACCATGTTTGGTCTAAACCTACATTTTATTTGGCATCGAATCAGTTAAAACTGGATGTATGTAACGTGCAAACACTCTTTTTATACCAAACACATACCAAACTGGGTTGACAAGATATTACACACAGACGATGGGATCATGGGAAGGCTGACACAGCACAATTATAAACTTCTAGCGTCGTCCATTGCACGTTTTGTCTTGGAAACCGGTCATGTCATTGGTAGAGACAGCGCTTTTCGCGTGTTATTTCATACACAAAATAGTCGTTTGTTACAGTTTGCAGAAGCCCTAATGATGAATCTGCATCGGCCAATTTTGTACAAACAGAAAGACATGGTAGTCAATTTAAAATTACCATGGTAAACAATTGATATTACAGTGCGAACATGTGTATATTGTATATTTCAGCTTGAACGATATATGTAGTTATTTTACTCAACGTTGTGTGACATGCAGCGAAATATTTTAGGCAATAAATCGTACGTTATATGGTTTGTGTCTCTTTTTATAACTTTCTCGTTGAATATATTACACGAAGAAACCGACAACTCTGCAAGCAATTGCTGTAAAATGGCAGCCGGTAACTCATGTCTTCTAAGTCTGAGTAAACAGTTCTGTCGTGGTAATTACTCACCTGACTCACGTTTGAACCCAACACGATACTGTAGGCGAGAGCCTGCCTTCGGTACACCACCCCCTCCCCCACACCCGTTCAGCCAGTAACTGGTCTGCTGGGTTACCTGTGTGGACCTGAGTGTGTTCCTTGCAGAATCGACTGGCGTGTCCGGGGGGAGGGGGGAGGGGTGGAGGCTGCGGTGATAAACAGCCGGCTAGGATGGTCGGAATGTTGGATAGTAATAATATTTTTAAGAATATGGTGTCTCCGTGGCGAAGTAGTTGCACCGCCTGCGTCGCATTCCGTGGGTTATATGTTTGATTCCACATGTAACATGACGGACCAGGGCATGCCTTAGCAAAATGGAGGCCGGATCAATATGCCAGTTGTAGGAACAATAATCAGTTGTAGGAACAGATCGTAATGGACCAACCGTCCTGTCACAGAATGACCTGAAAGGCATATGATTGTATAGTGGGGCATAGTCTATGCCATTTGTACTTCTTGTGTTCCCGTTAAATTTACTTCCATATCTATTAATGATATCTGGACTTCCCGTGACCTCAACTTTCACGAATTAAAAGAAATCACACAATGTTTTCCACCGATTTAAATTTCAACTCGAACTTTTATCTGATTTCAACAACTGTATGTTGCATACATTAATATGTGAATAGATCCCAACGAAATAAACCTCAACGAATTAATTTGCTATCAGCCATCCAGCAAAAACACACTACTCCTTCGTTAATAACATAGACGGCGAGGCAGTCTAGTGAAGAAAAACTTCCGTACGGACAAACTGCTCAGTGAAACCAATGTTAATCTACTCTTCCTCTGGACGAAATCTTCTCTGATCCGCCTTGATGTTCAGCGACCTTACTTTCCAGATGGTATCCGTTCTCTTCTGTTCTACCTCCATCCATTCCTGTTGGTAACTCTCGACTCACTGTTTTTGTTGTCAACTCTACTCTTCCTAGAACCATCATCAGAGAAGGCTCATTCAACGGCCAAGTGAACATCCAAGATCTACAACAGGTAGCACCGAACCGCCAGACATGGAGAGCCATGACTTCTACCCTATGCGCCGCCTTAGGCTCAAGAGGAAAGATTAACTATTTTTAAAAATAACTATTCATCCCCTGTCGTAGGATCTTGTCATCCTTAGAGACAACACACAATTTCTCCACGTAAAAACAATATTTCTGTTTAGTGCATTCTTGTGCAACAGGGGGATTTCCCCATGGTTTTCTGTCCGAACGTGAATTCAATCTCCCCTTCTTCAACCCATCACCAGGACAGTGCGCTCTGTATAGGTCACCTCTCTTAACAGCCTATTCTGTTGCACACACTACGTCGTTCGGTTCACAAGTGAAATCCCTCGGAAACTCCTAGGGTTCGCCACTGGAGCTACGGAGTTCGCGCTTTGTGTGACGCTTTCGACAGGACAACTTGCGGAAAGAGACCGAACGTATCGGATAAAACCAGTGCAATAACGCAGACCCTCTTTCTTGACTATTAAAGAATGGGAAACCAGTAGTCGTGGTCGGTAGCCAGCTTTGTTTCGTAGTGTCCTGGATATACTTTTTAAAACATTCCCTTTATAAAACTAAAACAATGTATTCCCTAGTGAATTCAAACACAGAAGACACAAACAATATATTGCACAATTTATTGCCTGGCATATTTAGCTGTGTCTCGTCAGGTGCATAAACCATGAAGTGAATAAGTGAATAATACCGTGGCCGAAATACTAAATACACAATCACTGATATGGTTTCAAATAAATAAAACGCATTTCATATATTGTATCCAAAGAACAATAATCGATTGCTCAAATGTATCGAAAAAATCGATTAGGCAATTTCAACCGCTGCTATGCAAACAGAAGGACTGCGTTTTAAATTTTAGACTAACGTGCGGATAACATACTCCACGCTCAAACATTATCAATTACGTTTTCAGTATTCGTACAAAGTATTATTATCGGTCTCCGTGGCTGAGAGCTTGCGAACGCGGTTTGTGAGCCCGTATACTCGGGTTTGAAACACAGCGGTGCTGGTTTTTTCGAAAAAGGTATAGGTGTCGGTCGTCCAGAAAGCAATGGCAAACTACTGAACGTAAAATTTGCCCAGGAATCAACAACAATAAAAACTGTAGCAATATCAGCAACAGCAGCAGCAACAACAATAACAATAACAACTATAGCAACAGCAGCAGCAACGACAGAAACAACTATGGCACAGCAATAATAACAAGTATAGCAACAGCATCAATAACAACTATAGCAGCAACAACTATAGCAACAGCATCATCAACAACAATAAGAACAACAACTATAGCAACAATAACTACAGTAACAGCATCAACAACAACTATATCAGGAAGAACAACAACAACTATAATAACAACAATAACAACATCAACAACAGCTATAACCACAATAAAAACAACTATATCATCAATAAAACAACAACTATAGCAAAAATAACAACAACTATAGCAATAATAACAACAACAACTATAGCAACATTATCAACAATAAATATAGCAACAATAACAACAACAACTATAGCAACAGCAGCAACAACAACAAATTGAACAGTGATCTGTAAGCGAAGATTCGGGCTGAAGTTTAAGACTCACAACCTGAAGAGCTATGAACAGATTTTATTGGTCATTTCAAAACCAATGCGCACTTAACCAAGCCCCACGATCACACAATCATCAAATAAAAAATGCCGTTAAGTCGCTGCAATAAGGTATCAAAATATACACGAAAATAGAACCACTCGAAGGCTGTTGAGCTGTACTATTAATATAATTCTCTAGCCATTTTGCTATTGCATAGGTGACCGAGCAGAAGTTGTGTTTTTACTATTTCAAGTAGCACAGATTTAATCATCGTTGTCATCAGTACCACCATATGCCATGGTGACAGGCATCATAGTTCTCATTCAATCACCAGCCATGAATCAGGTTTGTGTTATTGTCATAGTTATCCCATGTGGCCAAGCTTTCCTTGTATTTATCTCTTTGCCTGCCACTTGCTCTTGCCCCGTCACATTTTTGCCGATTGTCACTAAGCTTACAAGTTTATTTCTGTATATAATGTAACCGAAAATTCGTCATTGTCTGCGATTAAATTCTGGAATCAATTTATTATTTTCATTTGATCTTTAAGAATTGCCTCCTTTATTTTTTTTTTTTTGTTAGTCCATCCTATTTTACGCATTTCCCCCAGAAACCTTATTCCCACTGCCATTAGATGTTTCACAGTTTGTCTCCTTATTGCTATGTGGTCATAAGGTTAGCGAAGAAATACCGTGTCATATACTGTATTCGGCTAACATTAAACGATTTCTAAATTATTATGAGGTGTCAACAATTAGGAGGGTCCATCCAGCTTTATGCAAACAGAATGAGTTCGTGTTACATTTTAAATTACCGTGGGGATAAAAAATGGCCCACATTTCGACAGCACCTGTAACTACATGTTTTAACTGTTTCAGCCAACGTATTATTCATTTAAACATCTGATGGCTGCAGAAATGTGGTTTCTGAGGAAAATGCAAAGAATACCATGGACAGATAGAAAAACCAATGACCAAGTACTACAGGAGACAAATGACAATCGTAAATTGATTAGAGAAATTAGACGTAGACAGTCAAAATGTTTTGGACATGTTATGAGAAGAAATGAATTGGAGAACTTAGTGACAACTGGCAAGATCGAAGGGAACAGACCAAGCGGAAGACTAAGAGGAAAATACCTGGATGGCTTGGCCACATGGCATGGACGAGACAGGAACACTGAGCTGATCCACGACTCTGGTGATCGAGTGAAATGGTGAGTCATGACCACCCACGCTTTCCGGCATGGCACATGATTGATTGATTATTCATTTATTCACTTCATATGATATATAACTCTGCATCTGACAAAGTGCAGCGGAATATACTAAGCAATAAATGGCACAACATAATGTTTGTGGCGTCCGTGTTTACATGTCTTCTTGTTATCCGTGTTTCACATACATACGATGGGAAGTCAATAAGAAAGCCACAAATGGCTGTAGAAAAATAACTAAATATGATAACAACTTGAAACCAGTTTATTTTTATACATTAAATTGTCCCTTTATTTCTCAACATAATTTCCACCAACATTGATGCACTTATCCCATCGTTTTATCAGTCCTCCCAAACCGGCTGCATAAATCTGCGTGCCCTGTTTTCATTTACCTGCTATCCTACAGAACTGTGTGACTTACTTATTGACTCGCCCTCGTAACTTTTTTCTACCCACTAATGCTTTGCCGGCTCTCTGGCCGAGGAGTTACACAACTTTCTCCGTAATCCCGTTTATCCACGCAGGGTCTCGTAGCGCGTGAGAATTGGAAGCTGTTCTAACCGCGCTGGTGACTTGCGAGATACTGAGCCGGGCGCTCAAAAAGCAATGGCAAACTACTGAGCGTAATCTTGCCAAGAAATCAATAATCAGCTGAAAGATGCTGATGTTGACAGCGATGTCCTGTAAAAACGCAAAAAAAAAAAAAAACATGCACCGCTTTACGGGAAATCGCTAGGGGCTAAGTCCACTGAAAACCCACCTTGGCGGGAGATATTTCGCGAATGACGCTGAAGTTTAATGTGAAGTGAAAACGTGGTTTGGAAAACATGGCACGCAGTTCTATGCGGCCAGTTTGGAAGGACTGATAAAACGATGGGATAAGTGCATCAAAGTTGGTGGAAATTATATTGAGAAATAAAGGGACATTGTATGTATAAAATAAACTGGTTTCAAGTTGTTATCATATTTAGTTATTTTTCTACAGCCATTTGTGGCTTACTTATTAACTTACCCTCGTACAAGAGAATAGATACCATACAACACTTTGTCATAACTTGAAATTTGTCCATAACTGCAATGTTGTCAATAGTATGAATGTGGCTGTATTTTTTAATTCAGTCAGTGGTCCTTAGAGTTTATCTTCCATTATTGTTTCTCTTGGCCAGAAGTTTTACCTAGATATGTCGTATTTCGGGCAGTCTTGGGGTGTGTGATCTACTGTCTGCAGCGCCAAACCACATGTGCACATGGCTGATTCACCAATCTGGAATTTTCTGTATTCAGTGTCTCAACGTGATCCGTGATTTGTTCTTGTTGTCTTTTCGAGTGATACACGCCACTTCACGCGGGACATACATGTTTCCATTTTACATAACATGCTTCGCCATCCTGTTACAAACACATGTCCTTCTGCGCTACTCTCTGGCCATCCAGAGTTAACGGCTTCAGTGCCAATAAACAAAAATAAAAATTTTAAAAAATTACTTTGGACCAAACATGATACACAGTCAAAACTATTATAATATAATGTCCGTTCACTGAGCATTAGGGACGCAGAGGTGTTTCCAAGGCACCAGGGCCAGGTTATATACTGGCCAAGGCCTACAAACACTTCCTAGTCGTGCGTCCTGGGCAACAGGTCCTTTCGGGGTCCTGGCTAACGTAGTAGGATTTCTGATTCTTCCGAAGTCGGAGAGGTATCTGCCTGCACGGCGATGAACCACCAGTCTGCACACCAATAAGCCAGACATGGGACAACTATGATACTCACGCCAAACCTCTGGTCCCGGTATGACATCACACTGATTGTCTTGGACAACAGAGATGTCTCATCAGAACTACAGGAACCTTCACTGCTGGAGGTTTCACAGCCATCGAACTCAGGCAAGCAAGCACTGAGCATTAGAATTACGGAATATACCACGAAACGAAACAAATACCACAATGGCCCTTGTATGGCGATATATCTTTCTTCTCTTTTCTTCTGTTCAAATTGGAGGTCACATTTTGCGATATATTATACATCGGCGTGGCGTAGGATAAAGAGAGAGGATAGTACCTTGCGGTGACAGCCATAGATAGAATAGACCAGGATTCTATTTGGTTCTCATATCTTTATCTAGCTCATATATGGCTCCACGAATACCGCTTGTGTACGGCGGTGGCCACACCACGGGAAGTCTTGACTGACTGGCTACATTACATGAGTGAAGTAGGAGTAATATCCTGCTAAGGGATTGTCCATCCCTAGTACAAATAAGATTGGGACGGTGGACAAGGCGGATGTATCTACATAGATCAACGGCTTCGGAAGCGAAACAGCAGAGTGTGTGGCACACATGAGGCGTGTTCAGGACACGATAGTGAACATGGCTGGCCATCGTGGAGGAGATTGGGACCTCACCACGTAGTATCCCAAAGATAGCAATGAGATCACAACAAAAAGAAAACAGCGATACAGGTAATTCTTGGCCCCCTGGAGATGAGCCTGTTGTAAATATGCTCAGGGAAGAGACAACTCCTATAGTGAATAAGGAAGTGAATAATGACGAATGCATCTCACATTCCTTTGAAAGGGTGCATTCTGACAATTAAATTAAGTTGCATGTCCTTAACAGGACTTAGCAGTCAACCCCAGCATTTTCGCTGTTCGTCATTCTTGGGCAAATTTTACGTTCAGTAGTTTGCCATTACTTTCTGAACGACCGGCTCCTATCAAACCCGGGTATAAGGGATCACAAACCGCGTTCACAAGCCCATAGCCTCTGACAATACCTACCTGAAAAGTAGATGGATAAGTCTAAGAATTTGTTCGTGGAACGTACGCACTCTGTATCAAACAGGAGAATTTGACAACCTGATTTCAGAAGCAAAAAACATGAATTTAGATATTTTAGGGATAGAGACAGTGTTGGAGATCTATTGCAGCCAACTTTTATTGTGGAGACGGCACCTGCTTGATTGATTGATTGATATCCTTCAGCACTGAATCAGTTAAAACGTGTCCTTATAATGCTGCCATTCTTTGTTTTAGATCAAGTTGTTCAATGTTCCTCCATGCGATACCTCCTCCTAGTTACGTGGCGGAAACAATCACAAGATGGCGTCGTGTTTCCATCAAAATAACGCCAGCAGCATGCGTCATTCTTTTATGTCTTCGCGAAAATAGGCACGGGTCTATGGACGAAAACATTGACACGGAACTGCCACTGTTTATACTTCGTGAACTGCTTTAGGAACGTGAGGATAATCCTTTCAGCAATGCATGCGTGTGGTGTTGTCCCCTGAATGGCTTATTATATTGAGAGACGTTCAGTCGTGGGAATTAAACATGAAACCTCCGCGAAAACATTGAGAATAGCCATAATAAAAATATACTATACGATTCTACGCAATGTTTTTTTGTTTGGTTCTGTTGTTTGTTTTCTTTTGCTTTCTCCCGCTTTGAACTCTCGCGTAGTCCATACATATGCTAGTACTTCTAGTGAACTGGGCTGATTTTTGCTCGCGAATTAGCTTACCCTATTACCAGTGTCCCTCGCCATCAGGCGAACCCACTCCGACTTCTGAGGCGCTTGTAATTTGCATTCTCAAGTCAAGGACTACAAGTCAACATGTTAGTCCAACTGACCAGTGTAGGGGTTGAACAAGCTACCTCGGCATCAACACACCGGAAGTTTAAGAACAAGCGCGTTTATTCATTGGCCATGTATTTCATACGAGGGCGAGTCAATAAGTAAGTCACACAGTTCTGTGGGATGGCAGGTAAATGTAGTTGGTGTTTTCTACAGGTGTCATTAGGTGACAGCAACATCGAACTTTATATTCCCTTTCGTCAGGATGGCGCTAGGTGTCTCATGCGCATGCGCAGCCATAAACAAAATGGCGACTGTACTTACGGAGTGTACAAGCCAAAGAGCAACGTGCTGTTGTGCGTTTTTGTGGGCAAAAGGACTGCCTGCAAAGGACATTCATAAGGAAATGCTTCATGTTTTATGCTGACAAATGTGTGTTCCGTAAAGCGGTGCATAGCTGGGTAGAAAAATTTTCTCAAGGACGCTCTAAAATTGTTGATGAAATCCGATCTGGTCGTCCTGTTGAGATTGCAACAGACGCATCCGTGCAGCGGGTGAGGAGATGAATAGAGGTGACAGGCGAGTTAACGATAGACACTGTAGCATCTGCAATAGGGTGCTCACATGGTTCAGCATACAGCATAATGCATGATCGATTGAAATTTAAGAAAGTGTGCTCAAGGTGGGTACCCAGACAATTGAAGGAGGAACACAAAATGAACCGATTTGGCCTGTCCTTGCATCATCTCTGTCGATACGAAGATGAAGGAGAAGACATGCTGAACAGGATTGTTACTGGGGACGAATCATGGGTGCATCACTACCAGCCCGAATCAAAGCGTGCTTCAATGCAATGAAAACATCCTTCCGCGCCTTCTGTCCAAAAATTCAAGGTTACGCCATCAGCAGGGAAGGTTATACTGACAGTGTTCTGGGATTGTCAAGGCGTGCTTTTAACCAATTTCAAGAAGAAAGGTTACAATGTGAATTCTGAATCGTACCGTGAAGTTCTATCGTTGCCTCATGATGCAATTCGAAGAAAACGTCCAGGACTGCTGACTAGAAGAGTGTTGTTTCTTCATGACAATGCCAGACCACATACGGCTCGATTAACTCAGGAGAAAACTAACCAACTAAGGTGGGAAGTTCTGGAACATCCACCTTACAGCCCCGACTTAGCCTCCCGAGATTTCCACCTTTTTGGTCCACTATAATACCCACCTGTGGGTGCCGGTGAGACATTTCGTGCGAATGACTCGCCGAAGTTTTGAATGTGCAATGAAAATGTGGTTTTAGAAAACAGAGTCACTGCTAGTACTATGTACGCCGGTTTGGAAAGGACTGATAAAACGATGGGGTAAAGTGCATCAAATGTTTGGTGAATAATTGATGTTGATGTAAATAAAAGTGGACAATGTACGTATACTAAATTGAAACTGGTTCAGGTGTTATCCATATTTAGTGTTACTACAGCCATTTGTGATCGTACCTTGATTGACATTCTCCTAGTATTTGTGCCATATCTATCGTCTCAATGGTATAGACAGAACAGTGACGAAAAACATGGTTCCCGGAAGAAAGGCAGGGGTTGAGCAGCACAAAGATGGATACAAAACATTAAGCCATCCGGGAGATGAAAATGCATGAGCCAGATGTTGACCACCACAAAGATGGATACAGAACATTAAGACATCCTGGCCATGCAAATACATGAGACAAGGATTGACCAGTACACAGATGGATACATGACATTAAGACATCCAAAGATGTATACATGCCATTAAGACATCCTGGCCATGAACATACATATCTGGTGTAACAAAAATCGCATGACAGTCTGGTGTGGAAGATGCAGAGATGTGATTTTACTGAAGAATGGTGAGAACATCTTGGAGAGAAAAAAAGCGTGATGGAGAAAAAAAAAAGGAAAAAAGTGAACTGGCTACTCGCATCAGAAAAAAAAAACTGTCCATAAACTTTGGGCATATAATGAGAAGGGGAGAGTTTGAGTTCATCGTGACAACAGGAAAATAGATGGAAGGAGAGATAGAGGAGACAAAGAGAGAGGTCGGACACTTCAATATATCATTGAAGATCATGGGTATCAGAAATGATTGGCAGAAGAAGGCCGCGGAGAGATATGATTACCAAACCACGTAGCATAGAATAGAAAAAGAAGAAGAAGAAGAAGAAGAAGAAGAAGAAGAAGAAGAAGAAGAAGAAGAAGAAGAAGAAGAAGAAGAAAGAAAGAAAGAAAGAAAGAAAAAGAAAGAAAGAAAGAAGAAGAAGAAGAAGAAGAATTTTAAGGATTAGCATTCACTGCCTCGGGATCAAGGGAGAGTATTATTAGATCATGGAGTTCAGGCTTACTTTATTTTGCCGAGACAACGTCTATACACATGTGACGTCCACCATTGTGTAAACAGAAAGACGGGATAGCCACTTTGCTACTATACTGGTAATTTTGCTACTATACTGGTAATACATAAAGTTACATTCGAGTGTTAGTGTCCAGTGCGCTTGTGTATTTTAAAAGCTAAAGGTAAAACTAGTCCTGTAGTAGATACTGCCGTTGTGTGAAGTGTTAGGCCTTCACATATTCAAGGCCACAACAAATGAGGTGAAGTGACCAACTCATTCCCCGTCGCCAATTTTGTCTCAGATAATTCTGAAAACTTGTTTGTTTTGTATTTCAAACAAAATGGTTCATTTTGCTTGCTTCATCTTATTTATGTTTGCAGTATGCAGCTGATGGGATACAACGAAATGTGTCTTGCAATATATTAATATCATGCATTATGTTAGTTGTTTTCTTAATACATCTCTCTATACCCAGAGTTATTCCAAGGGAGACAATTCCACAACAAAGGTACGATTTTATTTCTGTTACCGCCCCTGAGTCGCTGTCAAGTTTTCGCCACCCCTGCTGACGATCGCATATGTGGACCAGCCGGCGTTTCAGCAACGGACAGTGTTGTGTAAAAATCAGATCTCATCCAAGTGTTTCTGTGATAACTTTATTCTTTAATTCTGTTGACAAGATGGTAGCAATGAAGCTGCAAGCAGAAGCTCTCAATGCTGTTTCCAAGACCTATAGAATACAAGTGTCTCGGCACGACAGGCCGATGTCTAGACGCTCTCCTACCGTTCATCACCAAACTTTTAGAACAACCTGTCCAGCCGCGAAATGGACACAAATGTCCGACCACGAGGCAACAAACAAATGCCCGACCAGAAGGCACCAGACAAATTCCCGAACATGACCAGTTAAGACCAGGGATGGAGTTATTGCCTCTCCATAGCACAAAGCCTGGGCTAAAATATAGAGATCATGTGTTGCCCATGCAGCATGATCCCTCTCTCGGCCTGCCTAGTTCACTCCAGAGGAAAGGTAACACCCCTACATCTGGAACAAGACAAGCTGCAGAAGCTGCCGGATCAGCAAAGCAATGCTCTAACTGTCCGCCTGTCGGAGCTTCGATCCTAGACCAGCCGCCAACCAAGGCTTAGGGCCTGGTCTGCCCTGCCATGACATTTTGTCTTTAGCTTGCATTTCCTCGCACCAGGGTAAGGCTTGTACCCTCCCAATTGCGCTCTTCCGCCCGAAGCCGTTGGCACAATGTGGGTGTGTCGGGTTTGGTAAGCGCCGCCCTAACGTTCGGCGCTAACAGAAAGCAGGTAGTACCGTCTACTGTTATACGGTAGCTCAGTCATATCTGACTAAGACCTGACATATCCCGAACGATCCCGAACATGAGGTATCAAACAAATGCTCGACCATTAGGCAGCAAACAAATACCTTACCAGGAGGCAACATACAAATGTCCGACAAGGAAGCAAGAGAAAATGTCCGACCAGGAGACAAGAGATAAATGTCCGACCAGGAGGCAAAAGATAAATGTCTGACCAGGAGTCAAGAGATGAATGTCCGACCAGGAGGTAAGAGATAAATGTCCCACCAGGAGGTAAGAGATAAATTTCTGACCAGGAGTCAAGAGATAAATGTCTGACCAGGAGGTAAGAGATGAATGTCTGACCAGGGGGCAAGCGACAAATGTCTGACCAGGAGTCAAGAGATAAATGTCTGACCAGGAGTCAAGAGATAAATGTCTGACCAGGAGGTAAGAGATAAATGTCCCACCAGGAGGCAAGCGACAAATGTCTGACCAGGAGTCAAGAGATAAATGTCTGACCAGGAGGTAAGAGATGAATGTCTGACCAGGAGGTAAAAGATAAATGTCCCACCAGGAGGCAAGCGACAAATGTCTGACCAGGAGTCAAGAGATAAATGTCTGACCAGGAGTCAAGAGATAAATGTCCCACCAGGAGGTAAGAGATAAATGTCTGACCAGGAGGTAAGAGATAAATGGTCGACCACGAGGTAAGAGACAAATGTTCAACCAAGAGGCAAGAGATAAATGTCCGACCAGGTGTCAACAGACAAATGTCCGACCAGGATGCAAGACATAAATGTCCGACCAGGATGCAAGACATAAATGTCCGACCAGGAGGCAAGAGAAACCAGCAACAGTAGTGCAATCTGAGGCATTAAACAAACGAATTTCCATCAATTTAGAGATGAGAGTTAGTTAGTTACATATCACTTAAAGACGTCACAGTCAACCTCAGCATTTTTGTCTGTGTGTAATTCCGGGGCAAGTTAACGTTCAGTAGTTTACCATTACTTTCTGAACGACCGGCATTTATACAATTGTATCAAAACCAACGCCAGGCGGTCTGATTCGAAATCACCCGCAGCTGTGTTTCGAACACGATTTGCGGGATTACTTCTCTTCTTCTTCTTCTTCTTCTTCTTCTTCTTCTTCTTCTTCTTCTTCTTCTTCTTCTTCTTCTTCTTCTTCTTCTTCTTCTTCTTCTTCTTCTTCTTCTTCTTCTTCTTCTTCTTCTTCTGCTGCTGCTGCTGCGTTCATCCGGAGTTTTTTGTTTGTTCAGGCGTACTTGCGTTATGCCTGTTTATAGCAGAGCTGCAATACTTGTGCCTTTCGGCCGACACATCCGACTTCTGCGGGCATTTGTTGACTGGGTTAACCTTCCCAGGCGCGGAATTACGAATCGAGTTCACTAGCCCTACGCCATAGACGGCGGCATAAAGAAGAACAAATCATAAAAATGAACAAGCAATGTTTAAAACGACTGGATAAATTATAGAATCGCAAACTTTGCCAGCGAGAAAAACATTAAACATATATACGAAAGAATTAAAGCAGATGACGACATCGTTAACTCCACAGAAGAGAGAGAGAGAGAGAGAGAGAGAGAGAGAGAGAGAGAGAGAGAGAGAGAGAGAGAGAGAGAGAGAGAGAGAGAGAGAGAGAGCAAAGGAACACTCGACAAACAGAAGACACGAATAACGAAACAGATTCGCCAACTCGATCAACATCAAGGAAGACATAAATAAATTGCCACAAACATTGAATGAAACAGCTGAGATTGTTATTTGTTTGTTTTTGTAAACATTTGCTGGCTTTCATCTCTAGCGTATTTCATACACATGCTACTACTTCTAGTCCACTGATCTGATTTTTGCCTGTGGACTAACTTTCCCTATTACCAGTGCCCCTCGCCATCAGGCAAACCCACTCCGACTTCTGAACTACTTGTAATTGACGTCCCCAAGTCAAAGACGAGAAATCAAAATTTTAGTCCAGCTGACCAGCGTAGAGTGCTGAACCCGCTACCTCTGTATTAGCACACCGGAAGTTTAAGAGTGCGCGATTTATCCATTCGGCCATGCCGACCCCTACACAGCACATATGATACACAAGAAGAAGATGACAGCGACAGCAGAAACCCTCACCATAGCCACAGAAACAGCCGCTAGTGACACAGACGTGCAAAACATATTATAATTATATTGCTTTGCAGTTGCAGTTTACACCACTGATTTATTTCAAACAGGGAAATTTTCCCCAAGAATAAACCTAAATAAAATCTATAACTACCAGTTACAGTGAGCTTACGTATTATTGGGTGGACTGATTAGCTTCAACATGCCAAAATAGTGAGCTTGGCACAAACCGATGAATGAAGTGCAGCAACCCTGTACAAGACAACACCTGGCGATGTCTTCGACCAGATCAATAACCATCATCTCTACTGAACAGTGTCTGTTTCTCCATTAGCTGTAAGAATCCGGAACAACTGGCCACGTGTTATTTGTCTTGTGACACTCTGGACAATGATGATATGAGGATGTGAAGATGATGTGAAGAAGATGTGAAATGATGTGAAGATAATGCTAAGATGATGTAAAGAAGGAGGGTGGTGGGGGGGGGGGATGTAGCTGTAGCAGTAGTGGTAGTCGTGATAGTCGTTGTGGTGGTATACTAACAACAGCAGTAGTACTGTTGTGCTTCGTTGAAGGACGGAACGAGAATGAAGCAAAGTGTACGATTTGCGATTGTTACTTGTCCGTTGCCGACAAAGGAACTACTGACTTGGAGCGCCATGTTGGTATTAAAGTATTAATAGTAGTAGTTGTATTCTTGTCGTTGTGGTGGTGGTGGTGGTGGCTGCAGTAAAGGCAGCCTTCACCTTCACAATAAAACTATAACGTCCTTTGACAAGACAAGGTTGATTTCAGAGGTACCCGGGTCGAGATAAAGTTCCAAACGTGTCATTACACCAGTACAATAACCACTATTCCACTATGACATGGGTTGCTGGACGTCCGGCAAAGTGAGGACATGTCCTCCTTTTTAGCCTAATGTCCTCCGTCCGGCAGGCAACGCTAAAAACATTAAAATGTCCCGGCTTTTTAAATTATTTTATGTTATCATTTTTTAATGTTATTGTTGTTACAACTTACATGTATCTACACTCTACCGTGTGTTTACATTCTTATTAAAACCCAGTTGCTTAATAATATTTATTTAATTTTCCATATTTATACCAAATGTGAAAACACCATTATTTGTATAATTTGAATCTAACTGTTGCCTCTATTCGGCAACACTAACAATGCTTAGTCTCTATGGTCAAAATGTTAATGTTATTTCCGGTTCCGGTAGCAGAGACGCCACTTAAAAATTGGTTTTGTTTTTTTAATTTGTAATTTTTGCCGTCTATGTTTATGAAAATGGCTTCTACAAAGAGAAAATGCAAATTCTCGAACACTATGAAAAAGTAAGTGTCCATGCTTCGTTGAAGGACGCACGAGAATGAGGCAAAAGTGTACGATTTGCGGATTAGTTACTTGTCCGTTGCCAACAAGGAACTACTGGACTTGGCGCGCCATGTTGACAGTAGGAGACATAGAAACCTAATCAAAGTGTCCGCGTCATCTAGCACATTGACGTCTTTTTTTTCAGCCTAAGTACTCAAATGTGTTGCTGAAAGCGCATGCGGCTGAAGCAACTTTCGGCATTTCATACAGTTTGTCATCAGCAGTCTTACAACTCGATGACCTGCACAGCTGGTTTTGATGCACACATTATTTGAAGATTCAGAAATTGCTAAAAATATTGCTTGTGCGAAAAAAACAAAGACTGAAAGCAATAATAAACCAAGGTATTGTCCCCACACTTGTTGATGAATTGGATAAATCTTTAAGTGGTATTTCATGTTTCGGATCTTTCGACAGATGCTAGACAATCACGGTTCGCTAGAAAATATTTCCGATCGTTGTTCAGTACTTTGACTGGAAAGCAGGTGGAATCCAAACTAAGATTCTCGAGTGATTCTCAACACACCAAATGAAACATCGGAAACTATCATCATCATCATCATCATCATCATCATCATCATCATCATCATCATCATCATCATCATCATCATCATCATCATCTTCTACGTCTGCCGTCAAGCGTCGTGGGGAGAAATAATTTGCGTTCCAGCGCCCGGTGCGCGGCACTGGATAGTGTCATTCCGTGTGACTGTACAATGCCAGAAACTATATCACAGTATATTTTGAGAACACTCCAAAAACATGATTTGTACTCCAAATGTGTTGCTTTTGCTGGTGACAATGCCAATGTGAATTTTGGAGGCTTTAACAGAAGAGCAGGTAGTAATGTGCTCTCGCATTTGAAGGAAGCCTTGAACAAGCCATTAGTAGGCGTTGGATGTTCTGCTCATGTTCTGCACAACTGCATCCAACACGGCGCAGATTTAATGCAGACTGACGTTGAATCTATTGTCTTGAAGATATTCAATTACTTTTCTATATACACTATCAGAACAGAAACTTTAAAGGATTTTTGTGACTATGTCAACATTAATTATCAGCAACTACTCTGTCACTCTAAAACTAGATGGCTCAGTTTGTTTCCTGCTGTTTCCAGCTGTTGAGAGGCTGTTTAATGCTTTGAAAGAATATTTTCTTTCTGTAAACTAATCACCTGCTATGAAAAAAAATATATGATTGGCAGATAATGTAATAAAATTGTACTGATTGTGGGTTTAATCTGGTACGATTTAAATGAAACATTCAATATGTCCTCATTTGTCCTCCTTTTTATCTTATTATGTCATCCTTTGTCCTCCTTTTTGTCTTATTATGTCCTCCTTTGTCCTCCTTTTTATCTTATTATGTCCTCCTTTGTACTCCTTTTTATCTTATTATGTCCTCCTTTGTCCTCCTTTTTATCTTATTATGTCCTCCTTTGCCCTCCTTTTTGTCTTATTATGTACTCCTTTGTCCTCCTTTTTATCTTATTATGTCCTCCTTTGCCCTCCTTTTTGTCTTATTATGTCCTCCTTTTTATCTTATTATGTCCTCATTTGTCCTCCTTTTTATCTTATTATGTCCTGTTTTTGTCCTCCTTTTATCTTATTATGTCCTCCTTTGCCCTCCTTTTTGTCTTATTATGTCCTCCTTTGTCCTCCTTTTTATCTGATTATGTCCTCCTTTGTCCTCCTTTTTGTCTTATTATGTCCTCCTTTGTCCTCCTTTTTGTCTTATTATGTCCTCCTTTGTCCTCCTTTTTGTTTTATTATGTCCTTCTTTGTCCTCCTTTGTGTCTTATTATGTCCTCCTTTGTCCTCCATTTTGTCTTATTATGTCCTCCTTTGTCCTCCTTTTTGTCTTATTATGTCCTCCTTTGTCCTCCTTTTTGTCTTATTATGTCCTCCTTTGTCCTCCTTTTTGTCTTATTATGTCCACGTATCTGGCAACCCTAACCGTGACCCAACACACAGGCCTATTGTGAATACTACAAAATCCAGACGTTGTAATCAACCAAAGAAAACAGAAACCACGAAACTATAAATAATAAACATGCAGGCATATATGCAATATAATAATAATAACAGATTCCCCGCTGCGCCTCATCTTGTACAACACAAGGTTGTGTGGCATTTACAGAATCGCGCGCCCTTTACAAAAAGGTATCCGCTCTACGATCAGCGTAAATGTCGAGGGTTTTTCATAGTTACCAGATGGCTATAATGTTGTCGTAGGCGCCATTACCAGGGTTGTATGTGGTTAATACATTAATATTGATACTTTAATAGCACAACTGGCAAGTAGTTAGGCAGCAGCAATAGCCTAGCGATGAGACTATTACTGTGACATATAAAATCTGACAGCGTCGTGCTCCAGGTCTCAAATGAAAATGGGATGTAAAGGGTTTTAAAGGTAAGACGATCGACTTCGTTGCAACAGGTTTTATCCCACATGGCTCGGTCTCATTCCGCAAGGCGGTCTGTCGGAAGCGTCCAGCAAAGCACGAATTCCTTAACTCCAGCGATGACCCCTTAACTCCGAGAAAATTACAATCGTGAACCGATCGACGTGGACCAGAATCGAACCCACATCCTTCCGAGCGCGAGGCAGTCAGGGTAACCAATTCGCCTGGATACTTCCTATCCCAAATAAAACTTTGGTTAAAGGTAAGGATGTTGGTTCAATGCACCGACCGGGTTCTATCCCCTAAGGTTCAGTCTTCTTTCCGGAGAGCGACCTACCGAAGATATCTCAGAGTGCACGAACTCCGTAGCTCCAGCAAAGACCCCAGGGGTTTCCACAAACACTTGCACTCGTGAACTGAATGACCGAGTTTGAAAACAAACACACGACTTTCATAGCGAGACAAGCGGCATGACCAGCTGACTACGGCGACCACCTACATACCAAATTAATACAATTCTATTGTCTGCTCTGCACTTCAAATCCTAACCAAACCACTGACGCACTCATGTAGAAAACAGCCCAGCGTAAGCAGACTGCCTACCCCTTATATGACCAAAACACCTTCTGTCGTTTTAAATATTGAGCACAACCCACTACTGGCAACGCTGATCGTATTCCGGTGGGAACCTAAGGCCTTGTCCACGTCAGTTAAAAGTACTAGACTCGAGTTTCGCTCTCGTTTGAGCTTATCAGTAGTGCAACACCTTGACTGGACCCGGGATCAAACTCGGATCACTGGCGTGGGACATATGTGGCATATTTAAATCTCAAATCCCGGAGAAAACCAGTTAAACCTTCAGTTGTTTTAACTTCTGCAGTCTCAGACAGGCACAATGCTCATCCGTTGTCCCTAAGGAAGCCGTGGCAGCGCATCGACTAGCCCCGCTTGCCGACAGCCTGGTGGTTATGTCCACATTAAGGCGCGGGTATTGTTTAAAACAAAAATGAGTTTCTATGTTCTGGTAAGTAAAGCATGCCGGAGTACTATTAGTCTCATGACTCATGGAGTCTAGATTGGTCTATGAAATAGGGGCGTGGGTAGGGGTACTAGCACCAAATATGCAATACTTCTCAAGGCGAGAGCACGAGTGTTAAAGCTTTATATAGAACCTTTACTGTTGTATGCATGTGAAGCATGGTGCTGTAGGGTACAGCGAAGGGGTTGGTACCTCACGATGAATAGCAGCCAATTCCTACAAGATAGACCAGGATAGTTCCCATCACTTTACCTAGCTCATGTACGGCTTCACGATTGCCGATTGTACGGCGGTGCCCACACCACGGGCATCGGCCTAGACCGACTGGCTAAACTACATGCGTGAAGTAGGGTGACATCCTACTAAATTGGGAATGTCCATACCTAGTACATACACGTCTGGGACGGTGAACAAGGCGGATTAATCTGCATAGATCAACGGCTTCAAAAGCGAAACAGCCGTGTGTGGCACACATGAGGCCTGTTCATGACACAATAATGAACATGGCTGGCCATCGTGGAAGAGATCGGGACTTCACCACGTAATGTCCCAAAGACAGCAATGCAACTACAACAAAAGGAAAACAGCGATTTGTGTAACTCTTGGCACCCTGGAGATGAGACCGTTGTAAATATCCCCAGGAAAGAGACAACACCAATAGTGAATAAGGGAGCGAATAATGAACAATAATAACCGATATTACAATCATGAGGAGAAAATTCATACAAAATTGGATTCTGTAAAAACTTGCAACCGACCAATCAACCAACCTGCCAACCGACTCACCAACCAATCAATCAAACGACCTGCCAACCGACCTACCAACCAACCAATTAACCGACCTGCTAACCAATCAATCAACCAACCTACCAACCGACCCACCAATCAACCAATCAAGTGACCTGCCAACAGACCAACCAACTAATCAACCGACCTGTCATCCGAACGACCCATCAAGCAAACCAAACAGCCGACCTGCCAACCAATCAACCAACCAACCAACCGACCAACCGACCGACCGACCGACCAAGCAACAATCTGAAGAAAGTACCATTGCAAATAAAATAAATACTCGGTGTGTCGGGGTATTGTGAAGCGCGGTCGCTGCCACTAGGCCACAGTGTCGGCTTTCCATGGTGGTTATTGTGTGTGCGAGGGGAGTCATTAAATAGCAGGGATTTTACGAATAACTTTGTTTACCAGAAATGCTGTGTGTGTTTTTCTCAACATAGTCTCTCTGCCTTTTCGACACGCTTGATCCACCTGTCCACTAGCTTGTCGATGCCTCCTAGGTAAAAGTGTTGTTGGGTGTGGCCTTAAACTAATTTTGCACCGCCTCATTGCATCGTTGTCATCTGTAAGCTTTTGATTCTGCAAATGTTCTTTCATACCACTTTATGCGCAGCGCATGAGGGCTAGCGTAGTCGTTTAGTAACAATATGCATTTTGAGAGAAATCCCCGGCTTCGATCGTATCACGGGCTTCCGTTTGTTCACTAGCATGTCACCGTATCTAGCTCAAGTCACAGGTTCACCCTTTTCTTAGAAACGCTCCAGTATAGGTCCTTTGGTATTCCAATAGATGGTCATCATGCCTTTCTCGTTGGATTCCTAAAGACGTTGTGTCCTCCATTTTGAAATCTTTCTAGCCATGCATACACTTTGCAAAGACTCAGATACCCTTTTCTATACTGAACCATCATCTTTCTTTAGATTTCACACCCTCTGAACATAACAAATTAATAGCATCCCGTTGTTCTTTTACAGTGCAAGTCGATAATGGGGCAGCCAATTTGTAATCACTATTGCGCATGCACAAACTGATCGATCCTCACGACCCCTACATTGGATATTGCTTAATTGCCAGTTTGTGCTCTGAAGCATCTTCACCCATTGCCGCGCACTTTAGAATAAAATTACTGTTGTTTAATGACTTTGACTCGTAATTATGCTACATTACGGATGTCAGAAACATCATCATTACCATCATTGTCATCAATCATCATTCTAAAGAAAGCTATTTAAAAGTCATCAGTGGTGGGGAGGAAGACGGTAAAGTAGATAAAGAAATAAAGAAGAAATAATTAGCTCACAAATCTATTTCCTGCTGCAACCAACATCATAAAACAGCACGCCCAAAAAATAGGTACGGAAATTGTGTTCCGTGTTTGTGTATGGCAGGGGGAAAACATCAACAGAATTCCGGAAGTTTGTGGAGTGGTATTTATAAGCTGTACACGCTGAGAGCTAGGGAGATGTACATACACACTGGTAGACAGTTTATCACCATCATGTGCCATGCCGATAAGCGTTCGTCATCTCACACGATCACCAGGATCGTGGATCAGACCTGTTTTCTTGTCTCACTTAAACCATGTGCCCAAGCCATCCAGGTATTTATCTCTTTGCCTTTCCCTTTGCTCTTTTCCCGTCAATTATGTATGTGTGTGTGTATGTGTGTGTTTATGTATGTGTGTGTGTACGTGTGTATGTATGTATGTGTGTGTATGTGTGTGAAGAGAGAGCGATAGAGAAAGAGAGAAAGAGAGACAGAGAGAGAGACAGACAGACAGAGAGAGAGAGAGAGAGAGAGAGAGAGAGAGAGAGAGAGAGAGAGAGAGAGAGAGAGAGAGAGCTAGAATGGAAGAAAGGATTGTTTGTTATGGTCTGATCACACACTGCTAGCAATTCTTCGCACCTTCGCTTGCACTGCCTGTAGTAAACATTTGTTACCAACATTAGCGAAAAAAGGCGAACCAGAAGACAGTCAATAATAGGTCCTCCCTTTACCACGGACTACTATACAAGCTTCCAGAAGACAGTCCCACTCGCTGAGGCATCCATTCTTTCACTTGCAATCGGAAACCTCTTTTGACTTCGCTTCAGAAACCTTATTCCAGATGTCTGCTACTGACTCCCGAGGACAATTGGAAGCCTCTTCAACGAGCTGGCATTTTAAACTAACGTTACCCCAAGCTACTTTAACAGCGATGACAACCACCAGCGAAGATGCCAAATGCTGTAGACTTCACGTGACCAAGCAACTCGTCCAACTCTGAAGAATGATTACTATCAACACCCAAAGTTTTTCTTGACTCTATACCAGCGGATCTCAACCAGAATGATGTTCCGTGAATGTTATGGTTTCAGCTTCAGGGTTTTTGTTTAAGGGTGATGAGAAACTTTTCGAATATTGATTTTTGTATATGATTCAACCCGACCATTGTTGTCACACAAGATGGGTTTTTACAGCAACGTTATAATCTCATCATCTCATCGCATCTCATTAAGGGCAGCATGGGCGAATGGATAAGAGCTCTCGCTCTTACACTCTTGGTGTGCTGATGCCGAGGTAAGGGTTCAACCTAAAATGTTGACCTATCGAACTGGACTTATGGACGTAAATTACAAGTATCTCTGAAGACGGAGTGGGTTCGCCTCATGGCGAGGGACACTGTTAATAGGGAAAGCTAATCCTTGCGCAAACTTCAGTCCAGCACTATTAGAAGAAGTGTGCATTCACTACGCTTGAGTTCAAAGCGAGTGAGCGCAAAAAAAAATCAATCAATCATTTGTTGAGGCAAAGATAAATCAATTATTAAGGAACAGATAAATCAATGGTTGAGGAACCGATAAATCAATGGTTGAGGAACAGATACATCAATTGTTAAGTAATGCACGGGGCTATTAAAATAACCATGATATATACATTCACAAGCAGACGGCGTGGCCGCCCTAGCTAAACTTGCCTGCGCTCATATTTCCGATCCGCTGAAGGCGGAGCTGTGGGTTCAATCCACACATCGATCAGTCAGTTGTACTTGAACATTGACGTCTCGTTCAGAAAGCGATGCAATCTACTGATGTAAATTTGCCTAGTAATTCAACCTGGGGAATTCACTTGTGTACTTAGTTGTGTGTTAGTTAGTTAGTCTTTCCTCTTTAGCCTAAGCGGCACATAGGGCAGAAGTCATGGCTCTCCATGTCCGGCGGTTCGCTGCTACCTGTTGTAGATCCTGGATGTTCACTTGGCCGTTGTATGTAAGTATGGGTATATACAAATTGCCAGTACCGGGAATTCATTTGTGTACTTAAGTATGGGTATATACAAATTGCCAAGAACCGTGAATTCACTTGTGTACTTAAGTATGGTATATCAAAATACTGTCCTTGTGGTTTTAAATGTATCACCCTCTTCTATTGTTGCTTAAAGCGCAGAGCTCTACATTTACCAGGTAAATCACAATTTAATGTGTCTCGAAGCAGTTTCTTGTTATTGGTCGGTAATGTGATAGGCCCATCAATTTCTTTTTGGGGCGGGAATGAACGGAGGAATGGGTGGCTTAATCTTCCCTAGAAAAGTCACAAACACCAAAAAAATACTGGGTGAGGGCTGGGGCTTCTTCTTTCGTTCGCTCGAAATTCGTCTATAACTGCAATGTTGTCACTTTTTTGAATTTAATTATCCTTTTTAGTTCACTCAGTGGTCCATTGAGTTTATACTCCTGGGTTGATTACAACGTTCTATAGAAGGACATTCCGCTATGTGTTAACTCTATAATGGTCTGAGATCTGTTTCGTTTATCTGTGAAAGGAAATCACGTGAGCAAACCAAACCGGACGTACATGACCGTGTGTTTTGTTGACAGTTTTTGTGTGTTAGATAATTATGTTTACAAGTATTTCTTGTTTCCTGTAGCCTGTTTCAAATTCTTTCTTTCTTTCTTTCTTTCTTTCTTTCTTTCTTTCTTTCTTTCTTTCTTTCTTTCTTCTTTCTTTCTTTCTTTCTTTCTTTCTTTCTTTCCTTCCTTCCTTCCGTCCGTCTGTCTGTCTGTCTGTCTGTCTGTCTGTCTGTCTGTCTGTCTGTCTGCCTGCCTGCCTGCCTGACTGCCTGCCTCTCTGTCTGTCTGTCTGTCTTTATGTATAATCTTTTCTTTTGCGTCTTATTTTTCTTTATTATGATTCGCTTAAAGACTGATCATCGCAAGACAAGGACAGAGACATTAAAATTAGGAACATGGAACGTTAGGACGTTAAACAACGACGGAAAATTAGAGAACATAACACAAGAAATTCAAAGAGAAAAAATTAATATATTAGGTATGTGCGAAACGAGATGGACAGGAGCAGGCATCAAGATACATAAAGATTTTAAGATTATTTATTCTGGAGGTGAGGATCGACATAGGGGAGTGGCAATAATTTTTGGACCGGAAAACATCAACGTCTGTTCAGGGATATTGGGCCGTGTCGGACAGAGTTCTACTAGTTAAATTGAGTGGCAGACCTTTTAACATAAATGTTATTCAGGTATATGCCCCAACAGGAGAGTCCAGTGAAGATAGTGTAGAGGAATTTTATAATGACATAGAGTCTGCCTTAAAGAAATGTAAAAATTCAGAAATAAACATCATAATAGGGGACTTCAATGCAAAAGTAGGAAATCAAGGGGATAGATACACAGTAGGAAACTATGGTTTAGGAGAGAGAAATGAAAGAGGATACAGACTAGTAGAGTGGGCAAAAGAACAGGAAATGATTGTAGGAAACACCTGGTTCAAGCAACACCCTAGAAGATTATGGACCTGGAGGAGTCCTGATAGCAGGATTAG
>JACEFZ010003052.1:0-2500 GCA_014155875.1 Cepaea nemoralis | reverse complement strand
CTGAAAGTGCATTGGGTAATATTGCACAGCGAGCGGTGATAGCATAGATGTCAATGGATTAACTAATTTATACAGATAATTAATTAATGATTCCATACATGGAACGTCCTTGGTTCCAGATAATTAACTGATGTTTTCCATGCTTGGAATCTCCTTGTTGTATAGATAATTAATTGATTATTTCACACAACTCACTTCCTTGTTATCCAGATAATTAGGTCATGATTCCATACACGAAACCTCCTTGTTGTCCAGATAATTAATTGATGAATTCACATACTGCATCTCCAGTTGTCCAGATAAAAACCGATTACTCCATACACCACACCTCCCTGTTGTCCAGATAATGTACCACAGTAATAACATATGATTACCGATGTCTTGTAGATTCCGATCATGAAACGGCATAAGAAAAGTAGACTGTTGTAAAATAGAAAGCATACTCACAAATAAAATGATACACACTGCAGTGAGAAATATAATGTTAAACTCCTTTTAAAACGTATACAGTTGTAAGCATGTGTAGTGTGTATTTTGAGTGGGGAGAGATATATCCCCAAATAGTGGTTGCCGACTACTAAAGAAAACCAGAAGTGGCTAGTGAGACTCCTTAGTGAGCTTGATCAGACAATCTGGAAGGATAACACTAAGGGATCACGAAAGGTGTTCAGGTAGGACGCCAAGAGAGCACAAGAAAGGCACTGCCGTCAAAGAGGAGGATGTTCACTCTTATATAAATTGAAAACTATTATTCTTTCTGCCACACAGCTCTACTGATATGTTATGAAGCCCAAAGATAGTGTTTTAGCAGTATCACACTAATATGTTTCACACACACTTAAATAGAATAAAAGACTGAATTAACCCTTTCTTTAAAATGTAAGAAGATTATAATGGATGATTGGGATGGTATGGAAAATGGTTATGTCACGAAACAACACAAATTGATAATAGCACAGTGAATAATAATGAATGTCCGTCACTGTGATAATCTGCAGCAGGAAATAGTATCCAGCCTAGTAGAATGGGTCGCAAAGTCGTCTGATAGTTTTTTTTTTTTTTTTTTTTTTGCTTTTGGTTTGGCTATTGGCTGTCGTTTTGGCAACGTGTGATTTGTGGTTATTGGTTTGTGGATACTCAGCTTTTGGTTGTAAGGCAGTTATTGTGGAACAATGGACTCTGAGTATACATGGCTGATACACGTTGTTCACTTCTCACAGTAGTAAAATGTAAGATACCTGAATGGGTACTCCACAGGATTTATAAAGCTCCACTGCCAACGGGCCCAAAACCAAAATCAGACTTAACTACAGTCCCTAAACTCAAGGTATTAAAAAGCAAAACCCTTTTCGAGGGGATGACATAATGCAACGACTACAAGACCGGCTTACTACATCAGTAGGCCGAACATTGTGTGCTGCAACTCCAGTCATTAGATATAAAACCGTACCGATTCCTACACCAGCAGTCAAAGAGCCTGTTCCTCTGTACGCCACAATTGTATTTACCAATTCACATGTAGATGCCAGGCCCTTTTACATTGGTAGAACAGAGAGACAGCTTAACAAACGAGTGTCAGAACACATACCTCAATGGGTCACAAGATAAAACACACAGGAGATGCTAGCCTCGTGAGGCCGACCCCACCGGAAACTCCCCGGGGTCTTCAATTGGTAGGCACATTGTCGGAGCGGCCATGTGGTTTTACAGAGACACGCCTTTCGCGTGTTGTTTGACACACAAAAATACTCGCTTGTTAAAGATTTGCAGAAGCAATTATGATCAATCAACGCAAGCCAGAATTGTGCAAACAGAAAGACATGTTAGTCAGCTTAAAATTACCGTGGTAGATATTGAGATTACTGTGCGAATATGTGTATATTTCAACTTGAAGGATTTATCTAGTTAAATTTACGTAAGTTGTGTGATTTCTGCAGTATGTACCTGACGAGATGCAGCGATATATACTAGGCAATAAATCGTGCAATGTATTGGTTTTTGTCTTCAAAATTCAGATTATTAAAGTAACCAATAATATATCTTAGCAGAAAGATCATCTCAATAAAATTGTGTAATAAGCAAAGGAGATTATAAAGCAAATGACTAATACTCCAGACAGAATTCAGAACTGTCAGCAATTCGATACATTACAAAGTTTCTCCATAGGGAAAAAAAGCATTTAGCAAGACAAAAAAGACGTAATGAATAGCTCGAATCTTCTCCATGATAGTCTTATCAATTGCTGAGGTTTAAATTTCAGATATTCCAAATGAAAGAATTAAAAGTTACCACATCACTGAAACTCTTCTCAGGGCTACAATCAACTGACGTAAAATCGCATTTGATTCCAGTATTGAACGAGGTAGACCAGGGGTGGGCAAACTGTTCGTGTGGAGGGCCGCACTGACAAATGTAAAGCTATTGGCGGGCCGCATATATCTATATCTATAAAAAAAAGTGTATGATTTTTGTTTTATGTAAAAATATGCTTTTTGTAAAA